>APFE031683586.1:557-64259 GCA_000404065.3 Pinus taeda
ATTATGTTCCTTTCAATGTTACAATACATATTTATACATGCCGAAGCATCCAATACCATGGATCGAAAACCATCGCGTCCAAAACCATGGACCGAAAGCCATCGCGTCCAAGAAAACATGTGCAAAAATCATGCACAAAACCATAGGTGGGTCCGCCCAACCTAACATACGGTCCAAAACCAAAATTTTCCGGGCCGCTGCCCCGGACCCTATAAAGTGGGGTTATGGGTACCCCTCAAACCCCCTGTTAACTATGTGGAAAGAATATAACACAACCCAACATTATGTAGTTGTGGATAGGTTCAACAAAATGTGTATTTGCATGCCATGTAAAAAGAAAATTATAGCTAAACAAACTACTCAGTTATTCTTTTAGAATGTATGGGTGCATTTTGGATTGCCCACATCCATTGTTAATGATCAAGATTCTCGCTTTGTTGGGAACTTTTTGTCAAGCTTGTGGGGATTCATCGACACCAAATTGGAGAAGAGTACTACATTTCATCCACAAGTAGATGGTAAAATAGAGGTGGTGAATAGTACCGTGATACATCTTCTTCATGTGTATTGCAGCAAGCATCCTAAGTTGTGGGATGAACATTTGCACTACATTCAACATGCTTACAACTAGGCCAAGCACTCTTCAACTCAAACATCACCATTTGAAGTAGTTTTGGGATACTTTCCTAAGTCTCCTTTGGGTTTCATTTTTGGAAAGGATGTTTCTATTGATGGTCATAGTGACATAGAAAAAAAAAGGTTCATTGAACAAATCCAGTTGGTACACCAAATAGTTCAAGAATAGCTAGAAAAGAGACAAGGCAAGTACAAGGCAAGGAACAACAAGCATCATGTATATCACAAGTTCCAAGTTGGGGATGAATTTTGGCTTCAAATTAATAAAGCGAGGCTCCAAGGAGAAGGTAAAAAGTTGAAACCACTTCAATATGGTCCATTCCGAATTCTAGAAAAGATTGGTGACAATGCCTTTAGGTTGTATTTGCCTTCATATATGAAAATTTATGCTATTGTTAATGTGAAAAATTTAAGTTTGTATAAGCCTCCTTTGATTGAATATAAAGGAGAGAATGTTCAAATTCCTTCCATTGAAGATTTCTCTCCTGAATACCTAGATGACCTATAGCAAGACACCATTCCTGACACAAGAAGAAGGTCTTCAAAATGAGGGAGTGTGGATTACCTTCGAGTGGGGATCAAAGGAACAAATCCTTCCAAGGCCAAATGGATTGAGATTGGAAAGATGAGGGAAGTGTACCCTCACCTTCTGAACAAATGAAAGTGATTTTTTCGGGTCAAAAAGCTTCCAATGCGGAGGAGTGATCATGTGCTCAAATTTTTTCTCAAAAATGAAAGTTTTCAAATAGAAGCGGAACTTGAACGAGTGCATATATCTCGTCTTCCTAATTTTGACACAACTCGTTTCATGGAAAAAAAACATCGTATGCTACCAAAATAATGTTCTATTTGTTTTCCTAAACATACGAATTTCGCAAAAAAGAGGGTACATGTTGCCTAGTTAGCATTCCATATAGCTGACGGGACCAGCTAACTGGGCATGGTTGACTGGGTTCAAATGAAAAATTCGATCGTGCCATGTGTCTGAATACTACAAGTGATGATTTGAAATTTTTTTATTGGTTGGATGGCGGCCAACCACATGTTTACACATGGCCCAACCAGAGGCTTCCATGTGGCAACATGGGGGCCACCAAAGTTTTAGGTCAAGTCTGAACTGGACTCCACAAGGATCGAAACCATGACCAACTGTCAAACAACATAGGGCTCTTACCAATCAGGATACCATGGGGCTTGTTAAAGCCCTTGGCACAAACCTATTATATGTTGTATGTGGTAGATTTTGGGTAAAATGGTCTAGGGCTAGCCCTAGCCCCTAGTCACCATGCCCAAGTGGACGAGGGGTGGGACTAGGGGCCAGGGCTAGCCCCGACTTCTTAACCATGCCATGTGAACACCAATGGACCTTTCCATCAACTAATCAGAGTGGAAAAATGGGTATGCGTGAAGATAAGGCCCTGGCCCCGGGGTGTATGGAATGTAACGTGACCATGGCGAGGTGGATTGGGGCTTAGCTGGTGGGGGCAGGTCATTGTGCTTAGCCCCAAGGAACATGGCCCCCACATGACCTAGTTTTTCAGACATAAGGCCTTAGTGGCCAAATTAGCACACCCACTAAATGTGTTGGAAATCTGCTAAAATGGCAGTCGGTTAACACAATTTGGGGCAAAATTGTAGCACCAATGTCAAATTTTGGGGAGTTTGTAGAGCGCATAGCAGCCAAGCTAGGGGAACTCATAATTGGTTGTGTTCTTGACCAATTTGAGAGAAGGAAGAGGCTCGACAGGAATTTTTGGGTCTTTTGAAGCTGTTGGAACAAGTTTCAAAGCCATTGCAACACTGTAAATGTATGTATTTACAAATTTGAGCATAAAGAAGGAGGGCCAAGCCATTAGAAGTTGGACTAGGAGACGTAGCCCAGGAGGGGTGAACTCCTTCATCATGTGTTGATGTGTTACTATTTATGGTGTTGTTCACGTCTATTACATGCTATTGTTCATTGTTTTGTTTCTATTAATTTGCTCATGAAATTCACATAAAAACACATAAAAACTCATGGTTAACTTGCAATTTATCTCATAAACCCTGAAGCGCTTTGTTTATATTCTAAATTACATTTAAGCATAACAAACTTGGATTTCCCATTCAGATCAGCACTACAATATAAATGGATCAAATAAGGTTGGATATTAAATATTATACAATTAAACAGTTTTGGAGGCGAGGGTTCAATGAATGAAATTGACCGACCAATGGGTCCCAATGTGATAACTATAACTTTGAAATATTGGAATATTTTACCTACACCTAAACTTTACCATTTACTCTGAAATTCAATGATTTTGAAGTTGTGGCCAAACCTTTGAGCTAGTTTAAGGGCCACTTCAATAATGACAATATTATGAATTAGGGGATGAAAGAATTTCTAGCCCGTTCATCCATGTAATAACAAGGAAAATACAATAATGTGAAGGAATGGTTCCAAGTATCCAATGAATAGTTAAACAATTCTAGGACTAGAATATGAATTAAATAGATGGGAAAAGGGTGTTCTCCCTCTCCCTCTCAATTGGTTCTCATAAAGGCTTAAATTAAGCAACATCACACTGATAGAACTCAACAGGTTCAATCCTACAAATGGTCATTGTCAAAACATAATATTGTCAAGATGAACACACAAAGAATGAATCCTTAGAGAATCTCCCATTAAACAAAATAGACAACACACTCATTTCTGTATTCATCTAGTATAGTCCTAGTATATAATCATTTGGCCCTCTGCTAAAATTTGGGTATAATCTACTCTCGCTCTCTCTCTTTTGTCTCCTATACCTTATATCTCTAATGCCCCTAGGATTACAATTTTAAACCCAAAGGATCCTAAAACCATAATTAGTTTAGATCCTATTACTTCTCCAGAAAAAAACTCCTAAGGTCTCTCATATCCACAATATCAAGAGGAATATATATAATATCTCTCTCTTCCTTTCTAGATCTTCAGAAATTATTGAGGCCCTTACATTAATTAAGAATAGTTACAACTTATAGAACTTAATTTAACTTAGGAAAAAAAATAATTAAATTAAGAGAACCCACTCCCTTCAGTAAAATTAGAAGGACCCCTTGGGCTTCCTCTAGTTGTCTGATTTTTGATATGGTTTCTCTTGCATTAAACTTCCAAAGAAAAAATGTTTTGTTATCTCCTTATCATACATTTTATGTTTCTGAAGTCACCATGGATTCCATATATTATGTTGTATTTTTCATTTTCCTTTCTATCAGGTTGTTGCATTGTTTGTTTCTATAACCCTCATGGATCCCAACTCTGACTTTGGTTTTGTGCAGTATTTTTGTTCCAAACTTCACCATTAACCATATTTCTATTTTTGTTGTTATTCCTTCTTATACACTTGTAAGTTTCAATCTTCTTCATGTTTTCTTGTTGTTGGCTACCTTCATGTTGAACATGACACTTTACCATTCCATAAATGATTCTACAATTACATAAGAATTCAAATAGTGGTTGTAAATACTTTAAACTTTCCTCCATGCACACTTTATCAAAAAGTATATCTTGTGATTCCACAATTAGTATCATTTGTGGTCTCCAATATATCTCCTTCAACGTTTCTTACACATTAATGCACCACTACTTTACAAAGTTTAAAATGTATAACTCCTATGCTTCTCCAATTTTCCACATGTCCATTGCTTCATGTGGAATTTCTTCATCTTTGAAAATAATATATTGCTTGTCTGGTATGAAAAATAAAAAAAGTTATTTATATACTTCCTTTTGACAATTTTTTTTCCTTGAACTTTTATACATTGGCATCTAATATTTTTATTCATGCTATACTCAACTCTATTGTCAATCTTTTCTCTTTTCTAAGTAATTCTTTGGTCTCCACTTCCTCTTGGTTCTATCAACAAAATTTTCTTATGCTTTGCAATTTTACACCCCTTTCAATCCTCTTCAATAATTCCTCATGTAAGAGTTGTAAAAACTTTTCCTCCTTCATTCCAAATATCATTTTCTTGAGAAGATTGTTCATTGAAGATATATAACCATAAATATACACCTCTATTATGCTCTTTCAGTCTATAGGTCTCATTAATCGAACTCTCTTATTTGATTTTAATAAAATGATATAATAATAGAAATTTTATATCTTCTATTATCATTTACCAATGATTATTTACATCATCACTATCAAGTTCCATTTGCATCAACCATCTAATAAATTTACAACCTATATCATAAAAAATTTACTATATTAATAATGCATTGTATGAGAGATATAAGAGTTCTCTCCCACTTTTACACATAAAATTCAAATGTCACATGGTTGCCTCATCCAATATTCTTTCTTTTTTGTCAAAAGTTGATTGCTCCCACCATCAATATCATCAATTCTATTCTTTCCTACACATTCAACAAATACATTATAGAAAATCTTTTCTTCAAAACATTCTTCAAGTTCAATCTTAATTTTCCATACATCTCATTCTTCTCTTCGAATTTCTTTGGTAATTATGTAATTTTCTATCTTATCATCCATATGGGATTATTCTTGAACTTTTAATCCATCTCTTGTATTTGTCTGAATATGCTTGACAACCTTATTATTGTTCCATAGAACAACCTCTTTCCTTGCAAAAGTCCTTCGGTTTATTCTTCCTTGAGGTATTTTTGTATAACCTTCTTCACAACTATCTTCATAACCAACCTTCTTCTTTTCTTGGCTATTTGAAACAACGATTCATCCTCCTTCTCCCTAGCATGATTTTGGTTGTCTGCATATTTTTTATTCATCATAGAAGCCTTTAGGTTTGTGGAATGCCTTGAGCCAATTTTTTCTTATCAACTCTCCCTTCACCATCTTCACATTGTTCTAATTCACAAATCTAGAAAACATGTATCCTCTACTTTCTTCCAAATTTCCACTTGTTTCTAATATTTGGTAAAATTCTTCATAAAGAATTAGATAAATATATAGCAAGAGAAAATACAACCAGCCAATTATACCTCTGGTTTCATTTCTCCCAACTTGTAAAGTCTGATATAGACTTTTTTATGAGATTATTTTGTATTATCTTCATGAAATAATGTTGAATTTTATTCTTTTGTAATATTCCTTTGAGACTAGCCACATTTAGAATCTACTATCTTTTGTTGTTCGTAATATGCATAGTTGTGCTTTCCTTGGATTTCTACTCTTTCACATCTCCTTGCATTTTTTCAACTTCGTCGTCTCTAATACTTGCAAATACACATTCACATAAAAAATTAGCTTAAAAAATATGAGAGTCTTTTTCCTTTGGATATGCCTCTAGAATTCTTCCCTTATGTTGACCTAAAAATTCTAAGAAATTTTAATAGATATTTCATCGTCATTCTCATCATCTGCAAGCATGATTCCCTACTCTTGTTTACAAATGTGCATTGCTTCCTCCTCTTCCAAAAACCACTATTCATACTCAATTACCGTAAGTTTCATTTTCAAAACATTCATTCCTTTTCTCAACTTATTTACATACAATTGTGTAACAGGACACTTGGATCTTTTTCTATAGCTTCCATCCAATTATTTATCGTTTCTCTATCAAATTATTCTTGACTCATCTTGTTATTTCCAACTACCTTGACATATTTCTTCATTTTGTTGTGGCTTTCTTCCTTCATCTGACTATCTCTAGTAATCTTCATCTATTCATTTGTGATATTACCCATTACTAGATATTATAGATTAGAACCTATTGAGCTTCCTCTTCTCTTCTAGGCTTCTATAGTTTTCTCACTTCTCCATGTAAGAGCTTCACCTACTCCTTCCTTAGAAACTTCTACCCACACTTGCAATTGTGGAGTTGTCTTAACAACCTCAACTGAAAGTTGTTATTATTTCTCTACTAGGTAACATATGATACAAATAATTTATCCCACTCTTATTCACTTGAAAACTTCACTTTTCCTTGGCTCCTCTATTAAAACGCTCGAACTATAATTGTATGCCACAATACCCTCCTTGTTGCTAACTGTAATCATGAATAGTTAACCAAAAACAACTTTAATAATTAATTTCATTACCTGCAATACATGTCCTATGTTCCTATACTTTAATATTCCTTATGTGTTCCTCTACTGGGATAATCTTCAACCTATGAGAAATTTAGTATAACCAAGCCTCTACTTCATTGTTGAAATAGTTGTTTGTTTGCAATTATGCTACTATTATTATCTCTATACTATCCCTTTAGAGAAAAAATCCTCAAGAAAATAACCACTCTAAATTTCTTTTCCTTTCAAGAGAATTCTTGCTCTAAATTTATTCTCTAAAGATTAACATGGAAATATCAAATCATTGTCCAAACCAAGTTAAAACATAAAACTATTTTACCTGTTAGATCTTAGCATGATTTATATAAATGGAAAGTCCAAAAGAACCTATCTTTCCTTTCAATGATAATGTGTTGATATCTTCTATTGAAATATTAATATTTGCAAGAAGTAAATGAAAAATTTTAATCTGCTCTGATACCACACTAGTGCAGATGACACCGACATCCCTTAATCACTAGTGCCGATCTAATATTTTTTAGTGATTTACTCCAATATGCTTCTATATTATCACCCATATTCCAAATGAAAAAGTAAAAAATCAAAGCTTATGCCTCATTCAAATCAAAGGCCAATTTGTTTTTATAAACATTTAAAATCTAATATAAAGAAATCTTAATTTAATATTCCCAATTTATTAATAACTGCATAAACCATAAACAACCTCATCCATTTGACATATTCAAAAGTTTATCTTGGTCAAGGTTGTGATATTAAAATTTCCAAGTAAATGAGAAAGCATGATCAATCAACTAGATTGGATCCCACCTGAGATTGGGGTTGATCCTTTATTTAGTCTGGAGGTTAATATTTTAGCCTAGTTAGAATTCGGGAAGTTTGGGGTATTCAGGAGGTCGAGATATTCGAATAGTCAGAAGCCAAATGCAATGGAAAGTGGCCCAATAAGGTCAATCATACTATAATATAAATGGATCAAATAAGGTCAGAGATTAACATACAATTTATCAAGGTCAAATCTTAACTGTTATACAATTTTCCAAAGGCAAAGGTCGGGGTTTTATCAATGACATGGCCCAATGAATGGATATCAATATGATAACTATAACTTGAAAATATTGGAAGTTTTTGCCTATGCTTGAACTTTATCATTTACTCTTCAATTTAGTGATTTCAACCATATAGATAACCCTTCAAACTAATTCAAGGGATACTTAAAAAATGACAATCTTATACATTAAGAGACAGAAGAAATTACAACCCATTCATCCATGTAATAAGAAGGAAATACAACACCACAAAGGAATGGTTCCAAATATTTAATGAATAGTTAAACAATTGTAGGCCTAAAATATGAATTGAATAGATGGGAAAGGGGTTTTCTCTCTCCCCCCCTCAATTTTTTATCACAAAGGTGTAAATGAAGCCACAACATTATGGTAGAGCTCAATAGGTTCAATCCTAGAAATGAATAGTGTCAAAACATAGTATTATGAACATGCACACGTAAAGAAGGAATCCTTGTAGAATCACCCATTAAACCAAATAGACAACAAAATCCTTTATTTATTTATACATTATAATCCTAGTATACATTCATTTGGTGCTTTGCCAAAATCCAGGTGTACTCTTCCCTTGCTCTCTTTCTTTTGTCTCCTATATCTTATATCACTAATGCTCATAGGCTTACAATTTTAAACCCAAGGGATCCTAAAAGAACTATAATTAGTTCATATCCTATTATTACTCGACAAGAAAATCCTAAGATCCCTTAGATCAACAATATCATCAAGAATATCTCTAATATCTCTCACTCCCTTTCTATATCTTGAGAAATTATTGAGACCCTTACATTAATGAACACCACTTACAACTTCTAGGACTTAATTTTACTTAGAAAAACAAAAGAATTAAATTAATGGAACCCATTCTCTTTAGTAAAATTAAAAATACCCCTTAGGCATACTCCAATTAAATGATTCCTGATGGGATTCCTCCTACATCAAACCCTATCCACTACCATTAATAAGTTTTCTACCAAGGTGCTGTGTACAAAGAATAATAGAACTTCCAACCCTTGGTATGATAATGATTGTAAAATTTTGATGAAAGAAAATAGAGATGCTCCTAAATAAACTATAGAGCTTGAAAACGTGAGTATGTATAAAGATCTTATCAAAAGAAAGAAAGTTCCTATATAAAAAAGAGGAAATATTATCTTCTTCACCTTTCTAAATTTGATCCTAGAAAGTTTTCGAGGAATATTATTGTTTATAAAAGGAAAGAAAATAATTTGATTCCCTTAAATAACTTGTATATATATCTTAAGAAAATTTATGATTCCCTGGACACCATGGGAAACATCTTAAACAATCCTATAGAGGAGGATATATTTTCTTTGGAATATGTGGAGTTCAAGGTTAAGAAACTTCCTAATGGGAAAGATAGGGATATTGAAGGCTACCTAGCTGAAATATTCAAATTGGGAAGATCTATCCTCATCCCTCAGATACACAAACTCCTCAATTTGGTAGTGAAGCATGACTTCCCTAACCCTTCAATGCAAATAATTATTGTGCCTATGTTTAAAAATTGGGATAAAACTGTTCACTCTAACTATAGAACCATTATGATCAACCACATTTTATCCAGATTATATGGCCTCATTTGGCAAAAGAATATTAGCCTCTAGATTGAAAAACTTTGGGAAAAGAGCTAAAGAGAAAAATTATTTTAGGAGAGATAACTCAACTATTGACCATCTTGTTACTCTTAATATCATTTCTAAGTAATATCGCAATAATAAAATTGATGTCTCTATTGTTTTGTTGACTTTAGAAGACCTTTTGACATAGCTCCTCAGGATAAGTTATGTTAGACGATTGAGGAGATAATGGTTCCTCTCGAATTAAGGGTTGTTGTGACAAGGCTATATGAGAATTGTATTGCTAAGCTTTATACCATCGAGTGTTGGTTTGGAGAAATTAAATGCAATATCAAAGTTAAGTAAGGGTTTCCCCTATCCTCTACCCTTTTCGAAATTTACATTGATAAGATAAAAAAGTTTTTGGAGGTTCCAGGATGTGATGGACCCAAGCTCAATGGTATTTTCATTAATCTTCTCTTTTATGCTAACAATATCATTATTATAGCAAGAATCCATGATGATCTCGACAAGAAACTCAAAATCCTCTGTGAATACTACTCCAAGATGGGTTTGACTATTAATACCAACAAAGACTAAATTCATGATAATAAAATCCAAAAAGATCAATTATGACAATTTCATTTATGATAATAATTACGTAGATAAGGTTTATTCATACAAATATTTAGGTATTCACAGACATCATTGGATGAATTGGAATTATAGCATTGACAAAAGGATAATAAGATGGAAAGCTTATTATGATCTTGAAAATAATTATAAGTCGACTAATCTTTGGGTATGGAGGAAAAAAATGTTCTTGTTTGAGACTCTCATCACCCGTGTTATATTATATCTATGTGAGGTTTTTAGTTGCAGTATATCTAAATAATTTTGGAGAAATATTAAGCTGAGCCAAAAGAAATTTATAGCCTATAACTTCCAGAACTAAGGAAAAACTCCCTACCCTATCCTTTTGATTGAAGCTAGTCATTCCTCCATTGAAATCATGGCTATGTTTATAAATTTGATGTACAAGTAGAATATTTACAACATGGAAGCCAAGAGGTTCCCAAAAATTGCTTCTAATTGTAGCCAAAACCCCCATCTCTAGCTCACGTGAGGTTTTCATAAGGATACCTAGTCTTGGCGCAACCAATGGGGGAGATCATCTTAGAGAATAAGGATATTATTAAAAATAATATTAGTTCCAAATTTAAGGATAAGTTATGGGATAATAAGGAGTAATAAGGAAAAGGGAAGCTAATGTATTATAAGGATGTGATCAACCCCAACCTTGCTAATGAAAATTATATTTCTAACTTAACTAGCGCTAAGAAGAAAATGAACATTGTGAAGCGTTGTCACTACTACAACACCCTCCAAAAAAATTTCCAACACCCAAATTTTAGAGCCTAATTTGAGTCTTCATATTGTTGTTAGAAACATTCAAAGTTATTACATGAGTGCTCTCTAAGTTTCATTGTCCCATTTGCCATCAAATCAAAGTGTCACCTTTTAGCATGTGAAGTGTCACATAATGTACAAAAGCTAGTTTTGGTGGTTTCAAAGGGTAATATTTTTGTAAATGAGTTGGTATTACCATGTGAACATGTGTCACATGCATTTCCAATGTTTTAAGCATTGTCGCACAAGTGTCATCATGGTCCTTGCAAAGTGCATCTTTGGTGTCACACTTGGTGTAACTTGTGGCAAAGCTTGTCGCATTGAGGAGAGGATGTTGTTCATGTGTTATGATTGTTCCATGTTGTGTCGTCAAATAATATAAGTGTGTTATCATGTTTTTAGTCATTTTTTTTTCACTGATCCAACACTCAATCAAATTAAGAAAACTCCCTGATCTGGCCACTCAACCTCTTTCATCCAACCTGAGCTACGCACTACCCAATCTCAGCCGTGAAGCAGTACCCATTCCTCTTGGCACTACACAATTCATAGTCCCTGCCTCCCAAAACTTCACACTACATAATCTCAGTGTTCAAGGCCATCCCCTAAGCTCCAAAACTGTGCAATATGCCTCTCCAGTCATCCATGAATTGTGCATTACATGGTCTCAGTCCTCAACCCTCATCCTTGAGCTCCTGAATTTCATAATTGCACAATTATTTGGTCTCCTTTTCCTTCTACTACTACACAATGGGAAATATTAGTGCTCAAGCCTTCATCTTGACTCCTTGAATCCCTCAACTACGCAATCCTCAAGCCCAACCTAGCGTAAATTGTGCATTACGTAGTCTGAGGGCTTAAGCCTCACCCTTGACTACATGAGCTATACAATTGCATATTCACTAACTCTCTCCTTCAGCCTGACACCCAGTTCTAGCTCAATCGGTGGATTATCATGCAACATATTAGGTTAGGGGGGTTTTATCGGATTGATGTCATATTTTCATGAGTGAATTACAAATGTGGATACTCTATTAGTCCATGACAGGATGATGAAGAAGGATATGCAGAAGGAGGCCATGCTAGAATACACCTTTGTAGTTGAAATTATAAGTTGATCAATCAAGACAAAACATAAGGACATCAGTTTATGACGACAAATCAAGATTTGATAACATTGAAGACCCCTCATCTCTAAGCCATAACGAGGTGGAAGAAGAGGTTGTCTATAATATGATACAAAGAAAGAAACAAAAAATAATGTCTTGGCATTTCCATGTCATGTCATGTCCTGAGTCATCATGTGCCACACCATATTGTGGATTATTGTAAATTTTTATTGAAAAATGTATTATAAAGTGGAAGTCCAAAGGACACATATAAAATATAAAGAGTCATGTAAATGTTGAAACATCATAGGAAGTCAAACATTCATGAGGATAGTCAAAGAGTCACAAGGGAGGTGAAGGATCACCCCATTGGTTATATATACACTTTCATTGTACAAGCAGACTTTTTCACCTTGGCTTCTACCATAAGGAATCAAAGAGACAAGTTAGTTCTTTTGGGGAGCAAGTGGTGTTAGAAAATTATATATTACAGAGAAATGGAATAGATAAAATATTGCAAAAACATAAACATAGAAATGCATAAAATAAGAGAGACGCATATATACATGGTTCACCCAATTTGGGCTACGCCCATGGAAAACAAATCAGTCCTTCCTTGTAAATCATCTTGCAAAATGAAGAGATACAAACTACAAAAAATCCACTATAATTTCTTCTTCGCTCTCACATAACCTCCTCCTCTCTCTCTCTCCCGCTTAGAATAATCATACATAGTCACAATACAAATCCCTCATATAAACCAAGGGTCTCCTTCTAGGGAAAAAAACCCTAAATTAACATAACCTCTACCGTCAGATCATCCACCTAATGAACGACCCAGATTGACTGTGAAATTGCAATACTTTACAAGGTAAATTTTCATTAAATTTTAGATTTGGGGGTGTTGCCCTGGAACCCCTGCTAGGGAGGGCTCATAAAAGTAGACGTCACCCCTCTGTATCCCTGTGATGATGATTAAAGGGAGGCATTCTCACCCCGTTACGAACAAGGATCCAACACGATTGAAACAAAAAACCTTTGAATAATCAGGAAGATAATCGATATCCATACCCAAAAAATTCCCACTTGGAGACTGATTATAAAAACTCCATCATTGCTTCACTTGCTAGACAATGCTTCCACTTTGGACCTATATTTTTTTCATCTTAAGCATCATACTTGAATACCAATTGAAACTGAGAAGTATCTTAGTTTCTCCCTGGTTACAACTTTTGTTAACCTATCTGTACAATTTTGGCTAGTGTGTATCTTTTCCAGCTTTAGTTATCGATCTTGCAACATTGAGCGTATAAAATGGTACTTGACATGTATATGTTCAGACTTGGAATGAAATTTTGAGTTATTTACATGATGAATGACAATCTCTCTATCACTTTATAACTTGCCCATCTCCTACTTCTTTCCCAATTCATCCATAAACCTTTGTAACCAAATCATTTCTTTACTTGCCTCTGTAGCAACAACATACTCTGCTTCCATTATTTAAAGTGCAACAATGTTTTTCAATTTTTAAACCCAAATCACAGTTGTTCTACCTACAATAAACACATATCATTTGGTGCTCCTCCTTTTGTCTCTATCATTTGCAATATCTACATCAACATATCCTTGTATACCAATTTTTCAACCACCAAATCATAACTATTTATTTGTGGTACCTCTCAAATACCTAAGAATCCACTTTACATCCATCCAATGTTATTTTCTTGGATTGTTCATATACCTGCTTACAACTCCCACTACATGTGCAATATCAGGTCTTCTGCAGAGTATTGCATACATTAAGCTTCCAACTGTTTATGCATATGGAACTTTACACATATAATCCATCTCTTCCTAAGCCTTGGGACACATTTCCTTAGTTTGAAATGGCTATCGAAGGTGTACTAACTAGTTTTTCATTTTTCATACTAAATATTTCCAACGCCTTTTGTATGCACCCAGTCTGAGACAACATTAGTTTGTGGTTTTTCCTATCTCTATTTATTCTCATACCAAGGATTGTTTATGTAGCACCCAAATCCTTCATTGCAAATGAATTTGTAAATTTTCATTTGAGCTCATTTATTTCTTGCATGTTATACCCTACAATAAGCATGTCATCTACATACAATAACAATATAATATAGTTTCCATCATTTTCCCTTTTAAGACAAACACAATGGTCAAAGTGACATCTATTATATCCTTCTTCAAACATAAATTGGTTAAATTTTAGATACCACTACCTTGGAGGTTGTTTTAGGCTATAAAATCTCTTCTTTAACCTACACACTAATCTATCCCTCGCTTTGACCTCATACCCTTGTGGCTGCTACATATAGATATCTTCCTATAATTCCCCATGGAGAAAGGATTTCTTTACATATAATTTCTCAAGATGCAAATATTCTTCTGCCATAATATTTAAAATAGTTCTGATTGAAGTCATTTTAACACCAGGAGAAAATTTTTCATCAAAGTCTATACCTTTATTCTTTACAAACCCCTTCAAAACAAGTCTAGCCTTGTAACTCTATTTACATCCATCTTCTTCCTTCAACCTGTAAAGACATTTATTCGACAATGTTTTTTTACCTGCAAGCAACCTGAATAAGTCCTAAGTCTAGTTATGTATGAAGGAGTCCATCTCTTCTTCCATGGATTGCTCCCACTTCTTCCTGGTTTCTACCTACATTTCTTCTTCATATCTTTCTAGTTCACTAGAATCAATCAACAATACAAAATATAATGAAGGAGAGTATTGTTTAGGTGGTCTACTTATCCTAGTATATATTCTAACACCACCTTCAGATGTTTGAGGTGCATGTTGTTATTCATCTTGTGCTAATAATCATTATAATTTTTAGGTTCCTTTGCTTTCCCTGTGATCTCATCAAGCATTGTGTATTCTTTGTTTTCCTACAGCTAATTGTTATAGAAGACCTTTTCAATGAATATGACATCTCGGCTCCTAATGATTTTGTGGTTTTCAAAATCATATAAGCAATAAACAAAATAATTTACACCATATCAAATAAAGGTACATTTCTTTGATTTTTTCTTAAGATTTGTTCTATTTTCTTTATTGATATTGTCAGTGTTGGTATTTTCATCCCTCCATCAATGATCAAATTCTCTTGTTGCATTGCATGTTAGGTGTCTCATCCGATCAGCTGCATTTCATTAGCTTCATGGATCATCTGATGTTAGTGGCATATTATACAGTTTCCCTCATGTTCTTTACCTTCTGGCCCATTTTCATATATCTAGATCATCTGTGGTCATATTTTGTCTTTAAATATGGAAAAGTCATTTTTAGGGTTTTAGGTCTCATTAGATCTAGGGTTTCATCAATAATGTCTTGAAAATGCTCAATAATGATCAGCAGGTGCATGAGGAGTTCAAATAAAGTATCACCATCAATAATTTCAATAATCACATGCTTAGTGATTGATTTTTCCTCAAAACCCTGTTTTGAGGAAAAGCAAAGTTTTTTATGTTTTATGTAATAAATTTCATGTAATCTCATTTTTTCATATGTAATAATTTCAGAGGAAACCCTGGTCACCTTGCCAAACCTATGTAGCTCTAATTCCTACAAAAGAAACAAAATGTCAAATAATTTAGTCCATCAAAGATAAAAAGTAAAGCAAACTGCCCAAAACAGAGTTTCAAAAAGCAAGTGAAAATCAAACATTAGGAAAGTGGGTTTTCTTGAGTAAAAAATTAAAGCCATGACATATAAAGTGTTTTCATGACAAGGAAGGCTCATTTGTGTCCAAAATTGAAGGAGAGCAAGTGCATTTCCATCTTCAAAGCCGAGAGAGCGATTTTCCATTCAAAATAGGGGAAATTGCAGGCGTGGCGCACCTAGGTTAAAGCGTGACGCACCGAGCAGTAGTTTACAGTGTATTTTTATAAGCGGCACGACGCATAGAGGCAGCACAGTGCACCTATGAGGTGGAGTGGTGCACAAGTCTCCAAAGCCTGAAATTGTTCACATCTTCCTCCAAAGGCTCTCAAATTGTAAAATCCTCATCTTACAAATAAGTTGATACCCCCTCATGGCCAATGAATGACTTTGTCTTAGTGTTTATGGTGATTCAATAGGGAAATATTGAAAACCTAGCTCCTTGCATTTCTCGTTAAAAAACATTGCCTAGGGTTGAAAGAATTGTTGTTTTTGCTGCTAAATCCTACCCCTATCATTTTCACTCCCTTACTCCCTCACTTCATTCTTTCCCTCCCTTTTCACTCATATTTACCCATTCCCTATTCCCCATATCCCTAAACTACTAACCCTACCTTCACTTATCCCAAAACCTAAACAGGTAATCCCAAACCCTAAATATTATTCCCTAAACCCTTTTCATTCCCCAAAAACCCTACAAACAGCATCCCCAATCCCTCATACATAGTCCCCTCACATTCCCTCATCAATTCATATCTTTGGCAGCAAATTCCTATTGTCACTCTAAAATCTCTTCATACTCATCTAAGAAAACTCAAGTATTGTTAAACATGGAGTTAGATTCTTCTTATGGTAGAAATGAGGAAATAGTTATTAACTCTTCCAGAGAAATTCATGCACCGAGTAGACCTCATAAGAGTGGAAAACATAACTGGGAGGAGCTTACTTCACTTGCCGAGCTGTTGGCTTGTCCTCTTGCTGTCACATGCTTCCAACATCAATATTGTTACCAATTTTGTGAGATGGTGGAAAGAGTCAAATACCATCATGAGCTTGCCAGACTGTTTGTACTCCATCTTCACAATGGCCAAGTAAATTTGGCAGGTGTGACATTCACCATGACACCTGAGACTATATCTCAAGCAACCAGTACTCCAAATGTAGGTGAGCAGTGGAATAAGGGGCAGCAGTTAGACATGGAGCATTATGAGCCTTATATCAAGGCTGGTTTTCATAGGCAGATTAGTAGATTTTTCCCTTTTAGGTACCTTCAAGACATATATGCTCCCTTGGTGAAAATCATAATTAAATATTTTAGCTATGAGGGTAGATTTTCTCGCCTGTATGCCTACCACATTAGATTGTTGATGCACTTCACTAGGGTGATAATGATGAACCTCCCCTATTTTATTTGCCAAAATATTGAGAAGATGATCACCTTGGTTCAAAGTAAGCCTCCTCATTAGCAGTATAACAACATCTATCACTTTGCACTAATCAAAATTGTGGTTTTGTATAAGCTTAGTCTCCTGAATATTTCATGGGAGGATTTCATTGCACATGAGGTCCTTACAGGTCCACAAATTCCCCCATCAGTTTTTCATGAGGTAGGAGAGCCTTCACATCAGAAAGAGGTGCATGAGACACAAACCACCAGTGTGTCAGTGTTTGTTACATACCAAAAGGGCACAAGGATATTGTTTGCAGCAACAAAATGAGTACTATCTCCACCCAGGGTGAAAGGGGTCTCGTTTCCTTCAACAACAAAGGAGGTACAAGACAAAGGTAAACAACCATTACATGATGCAAGACCTTTATAATGTCAAGAGAGAGATTCCATTCTCGTTCGGGATGATGACATTGATTTGAGCACCTAAAGCTCAAAGCTCAAGGAGATCATTCAGGAACAACAAGCTCACATTCATGATTTGTCTCTCAACCTAGAAAGGGCCAACTGGATAATCAACTATCTGGAGCAAAGGAACAAATAGTTAGAGGATAAAAAAGAAATCATGGAGCTCCAGAACAAAAGAGAAAACTGGCAAGCTGCTAAGAGGAGGAAAATCAGGTTGACACCACTTGAACAAGAAATTGATGTTGATCATGAATCTTGGCTTCAGAGGGAAATTATGCACTTGGAAACAATGCTAGACAAGGAAAACAGAGAGAAAAAGATGTTGAGGCACATGGCCTACCACTACTTGGTGAGAAAGAAGGTGTGCAAAGCAAGAACCAGGATTTTGAAGGCCAAGTTGAAGAAAACATCGAGGAAGAGAAAAGAGAAAGATAGACTCTAGATCTTGGCTGAGGCTTCCTGAGAAAAGAGAAATATAGAATCTAGATCTTGGTTGAGGCATCCTTAGCTCAACACAACACTTGATGAAGGACACTCAGCCCAAATTTCAAGAAATTTGGGGAACTTTTTGCAAATTTTGAATTTTTGGCATAAAAAATAGGTTTTTTTACCTAGTGCGCCACGCCACCTTGTGCGCGCTTTTGCTAGGGACCTCCTTTTGAGGAAAACTCAGAATTTTTGGATTCCTCATGGAAAATATGAATGCACTCACATGGCCAAGAAATTTTAACAAGTTTTGAGCTTCCAAAAGGGTCAAAAACACCTTAAAAATGACCTTTCTACCCGTTTTTGGCCACACAGGAAGTATTGTTCATGGTTTCAAATGGTAATATTTTTGTAAACGAGTTGGTCTTACCATGTGAACATGTGTCACATGAATTTCCAATTTTTTCATTGTCGCACAAGTGTCATTATGGTCCTTGCAAAGTGAATCTTTGGTGTCACACTTGGTGTAAGTCGTCGCAAATCTTGTCGCATTGAGGAGAGGATGTTGTTCATGTGTTATGATTGTTCCATGTTGTGTCATCAAATAATATAAGTGCATTATCATTTTTTTAGTCATGTTTTTTTTCTTTCACTGAATCAACACTCAATCAAATTAAGAAAAATTCCTGATCAAGCCACTCAACCTCTTTCATCCAACCTGAGCTACGTGCTACCCAATCTCAGCCTTGAAGCAATACCCGTTCCTCTTGGCACTACGCAATTCATAGTCCCTGCCTCCCAAAAATTCACACTACATAATCTTAGCGTTCAAGGCCATCCCTTGAGCTCCAAAACTGTGCAATATGCCTCTCCAGTCATCCCTGAATTGTGCATTACATGGTCTCAATCCTCAACCCCCATCCTTGAGCTCCTGAATTTCACAATTGCACAATTATTTGGCATCCTTTTCCTTCCAGTACTACACAATGGGAAATATTAGTGCTCAAGCCTTCATCCTGACTCCTTGAATCCCTCAACTACGCAATCCTCAAGCCCAACCTAGCCTGAACTGTACATTGCGTAGTCTGAGGGCTCAAGCCTCGCCCTTGACTGCATGAGCCATACAATTGCATATTCACTAACTCTCTCCTTCAACCTGACACCCAGTTCTAGCTCAATCGGTGGATTATCATGCAACATCTTAGACTAGGGGGTTTTATCGGATTGATGTCATCTTTTCGTGAGTGAATTATCGATGTGGATACTCTATTAGGCCATGATAGGATGATGAAGAAGGACATGCAGAAGGAGGCCATGCTAGAATACACCTTTGTAGTTAAAATTATAAGTTGATTAATCAAGACAAAGAATAAGGATATTAGTTTATCACGACAACTCAAGATTTGATAACACTGAAGACTCATCTCTAAGCCATAATGAGGTGGAAGAAGAGGTTGTCTATAATATGATACAAAGAAAGAAACAAAAAAGAATGCCTTGGCATTTCCATGTCATGTCATGTCATGAGTCATCATGGGCCACATCATATTGTGGATTATTGTGAGTTCTTATTCAAAAATGTATTGTAAAGTGGAAGTCCGAAGGACACATATAAAATATAAAGAGTCATGTAAACGTTGAAACATCATAGGAAGTCAAACAATCATGAGGGTAGTCAAAGATTCACAAGGGAGGTGAAGCATCACCCCATTGGTTATATATACACCTTCATTGTACAAGCAAACATTTTCACCTTGGCTTCTACCATAATGCATCAGAGAGACAAGTTAGTTCTTTTGGGGAGAAAGTGGTGTTAGAAAATTATATATTATAGAGAAATGGAATAGATAAAATATTGCAAAAACATAAACATAGAAATGCACAAAATAAGAGAGACACATATATACATGGTTCACTCAATTTGGGCTACGCCCATGGAGAAAAAATTAGTCCTTCCTTCTAAATCATCTCACAAAATGAAGAGATACAAACTACAAAGAATCCACTGTAATTTCCTCTTCTCTCTCACATAACCTCCTCCTCTCTCTCTCTCCCACTTAGAATAGTCATACATAGTCGCAATACAATTCTCTCATATAAGACAAGGGTTTCCTTCTAGGGAAAAAACCCTAAATTAACATAACCTCTACCATCAGATCATCCACCTAATGAACGACCTAGATTGACTATGAAATTAAAATACTTTACAAGGTAATTTTTCATCAATTTTTAGATTTGGGGGTGTTTCCCTAAAACCCTTGCTAGGGAGGGGTCATAAAAGTCGACGTCACCCCTCTGCATCCTTGTGATGATGATTAAATGGAGGCATTCTCACCCCATTAGGAATGCGGATCCAACACGATTGAAGAAAAAAACCTCTAAATAATTAGAAAAATAATCAATCTCCATACCCAAAAAATTCCCAATTGGAGACTGATTATAAAAACTCTATCATTGCTTTACTTGCTAGACAATGCTTCCACTTTGGACCTAGATTTTTTTCATCTTAAGCATCATACTTGAATACCAAATGAAACTGAGAAGTATCTCAGTTTCTCCCTAGTTACAACTTTTGTTAACTAATATGTAGAATTTTGGCTAGTGTGTATCTTTTCCAGCTTCAACTATCGATCTTGCAACATTGACATATAAAATGGTACTTGACATGTATATGTTTAGACTTGGAATGAAATTTTGAGTTATTTACATGATGAATGACAATCTCTCTGTCACTGTATAACTTTCCCACCTCCTACTTATTTCCCAATTCATCCATAAACCTTTGTAATCAAATCATTTCTTTACTTGCCTCTGTAGCAAAAACATACTCTGCTTCCATTATTTAAAGTGCAACAATTTTTTTCAATTTTGAAACCCAACTGACAGTTGTTCCACCCATTGTAAACACATACCATTTGGTGCTCCTCCTTTTGTCTCTATGATTTGCAATATCTACATCAACATATCCTTGTATACCAATTTTTGAACCACCAAATCATAATTCTTTATTTGTGGCACCTCTCAAATACCTAAGAATCCACTTTACTTCCATCCAGTGTTATTTTCTTGGATTTTTCATATACCTGCTTACAACTCCCACTACATGTGCAATATCAGGTCTTATGTAGAGCATTGCATACATTAAGCTTCCAACTGTTTATGCATATGGAACTTTACACATATAGTCCATCTCTTCTTGAGGCTTGGGACACATTTTCTTAGTTTGAAATGGCTATCCAAAGGTGTACTAACTGGTTTTTCATTCTGCATGCTAAATATTTCCAACGCCTTTTGTATGTACTCAGTCTGAGACAACATTAATTTGTGGTTTTTCCTATCTCTATTTATTCTCATACCAAGGATTTTTTATGCAGCACCCAAATCCTTCATTGCAAATGAATTTGTCAATTTTCCTTTGAGCACATTTATTTCTTTCATGTTATACCCTACAATAATCATGTCATCTACATACAATAACAATATGATATAGCTTCCATCATTTTCCTTTTTAAGACAAACACAATGGTCAAAGTGATATCTACTATATCATTCTTTAGACATACACAGGTTAAATTTTAGATACCACTGCCTTGGAGGTTGTTTTAAGCCATAAAATCTCTTGTTTAACCTACACACTAATTTATCTTTCGCATTGACCTCATACCCTTGTGGCTGCTACATATAGATATCTTCTTATGATTCCCCATCGAGAAAGGATTTATTTACATTAAACTTCTCAAGTTGCAAATATTCTTCTGCCATAATATTTAAAATAGTTTTGATTGAAGTCATTTTAACACCAGGAGAAAATATTTCATCAAAGTCTATACCTTTATTCTTTACAAAGCCTTTCAAAACAAGTCTAGCCTTGTACCTCTGTTTACCTCCATATTCTTCCTTCAACCTATAAATACATTTATTCTACAATTTTTTTTTTACTTGCAAGCAACCTGACTAAGTCCTAAGTTTGGTTATGTATCAAGGAGTCCATCTCTTCTTCCATGGCTTGCTCCCACTTCTTCCTGATTTCTACCTACATTTCCTCTTCATATATTTCTAGTTCACCAGAATCAATCAACAATACAAAATATAATGAAGGAGAATATTGTTTAGGTGGTCTACTTATCCTAGTATATATTCTAACACCACTTTCAGATGTTTGAGGTGCATGTTGTTATTCATCTTGTGCTACTAATCATTATAATTTATAGGTTCCTTTACTTTCCCTGTGATCTCATCAAGCCTTGTGTATTCTTTGTTTTCCTTTTATTATTTCTTTTCTTGCAGCGAATTGTTATACATGACCTTTTCATTGAATATGACATCTCGACTCCTAATGATTTTGTGATTTTCATAATCATATAATAAATAAACAAAATAATTTACACCATATCCAATAAAGGTACATTTCTTTGATTTTTCCTTAAGATTTGTTCTATTTTCTTTATTGATATTGTTAGTGTCGGTATCTTCATCCCTCCATCAGTGATCAAATTCTCTTGTTGCATTGCATGTTGGGTGTCTCATCCGATTAGCTGCATTCCATTAGGGTCATGGATCATCTGATGGTAGTGGCATATTATATAGTTTCCTTGATGTTTTTTACCTGCTGGCCCATTTTCATATATCTAGATCATCTGCAGTCATCTTTTGTCTTTAAATCTGCAAAAGTCGTTTTTAGGGTTTTAGGTCTCATTAGATCTAGGGTTTCGTCAATAAGGTCTTGAAAATTCTCAATAATGGTCAGCAGGCACATGAGGAGGTCAAATAAAATCTCAACAACAATAATTTCAATAATCACATGATCACTGATTGATTTTTTCTCAAAACCCTGTGTTGAGGAAAAACATAATTTTTCATGTTTCATATAATAAATTTCATTTTTACATATGTAATAATTTCAGAGGAAACCTTGGTCACCTTTCCAAGCCTCTACAGCTCTAATTCCTGCAAAAGAAACAAAATGTCAAAGCATTTAATGCATCAAAGGAAAAAAGTAAAGCAAACTGCCCAAAACAGAGTTTCAAAAATCAAGTGAAAATCAAACATTAGGAAAGTGCATTTTCTTGAGTAAAAAATTAAAGCCATGACATATAAAGTGTTTTCATGACAAGGAAGGCTCATTTGTGTCCACAAGTGAAGGAGAGCGGACCATGGGTAGGCTGACTTTACACTAGTTTACAATACAATGTTTAGGGTGGACAACCCTATGACTCAATTGTACACTTCGCGCTTCGTGCCCACAGTTCGCGGTGTTCTACAACATCTTTGACAAAAACTTGGGCTTTGAGCCATAAAACTTGCTATGGGGGTATTCCATTCCCAACAATGAGGAGGATGTGGAAATGGAAGTTGAAATCCAGGGTGCGGAGCCTATTTCTAGATTACCAAAATATGTTCCACCACGCAAGGGCAAAGCAAGGTGCCCAATGACATAGATGAGAGAAAGAGCTCCCTACATATGATGTTGCTCCCAGATGACATTGTTTTTTAAGGTTCGCACTTAGGGCAGGTTCCCGTACTAAAATTCAAAGATTGGGACCTCGTAGATCCTGAGAAATTCCCGCATTTAGTGAATGAGCAATTTATTCACCAAAGGATTGATACAGCCACTGGAACAATCGAATTATAGCTCGTAGATGGCTTAAGGGTGTAGAGAAAGCCGGGCTACTCAACCTTCTTTGGGTACTGCATTACCACAACACCCCAGTAACCATCTTTGTCATGAGACAGCTGCTTTGCTTGGTGCATGATGGGCGTTTATGGCTGGAGGAGCCCATTCCCATCATAGACCACTTGATTCATCACATCACATGGCTTCCTTACTCAGGGGAGAATCCAACCAATATATCAGAAGGAAAAGGTCGTAAGTTGGCCCTCATGGATGCTATCAAGGAGAAATTCAAGTTGGGAAAGAAGAAGTAGAGATATTCCATCCCCAACATTAACAACCCTGCAGTCAAGGTAGCAATGAAAATATTAGCAAGGAAGGTGATGCAGAAGTGTTGCGTGGATGAGGTGCCCACGCCTATGATTACATTAGTATCCCAATGTGCTAAGGGAGTCCAGTTTAAGTAGGCCAATTATCTGTGCAATGAGTTCCTTGCGAACTATTGCGAGGCATAAGAATAGGGAAAGACGTTCCACCATGCATGGCTTTTGCTCTCGATTGTGTTGGTGGAATGAGAGCTACTAGAGGATAGCCAATTCCCTTTAGTTGTGTTGAAACTTCCAGAGGCAATGAAGTACGCATTGCTGTGAGTGACCAAGGACATGAAAAGCGTAAAACAAAGCAAGATCTTTTGGATCTTGATAGAGATGTGTATCCAGATTGGGATCAATCGCAAGCTGTAGTTGTCGCCCATAATATATGCCAGTTTGCAAATATTTACAGAGTTTAGAGGAGATTTCCACGATGTCTTTATTAGGGCATAGAAGGACGCTATGAAGACATGACATAACTTACCATATCTAGCAACTGACAATGTTATCTTCACAATCCTCGAGTCTTGGCCTCTAGGGTGGCGTGCTGCAATAGCCTCCGTAGTGGAAATGGATAAGTCCATCATACAGCGTAAGAGGGAAGAAACAAAACTTTGAATGGTGTAGCTAGTTGAGAAGCATAGAAAAGAGGAAGCAAAGGCTAAGGCCCAATGCATGATGTTGTGAAACTGGTAGAACAACAAAAAATAGGAGAAGAAGAGCACAAAGGATAAAAGTCACCTTCAACTGGGACTGAAGCAGAAACAACGGAGCCAATAGAACAAGGTGGCATGGACCCGTAGATGACATCCACCCAAATCAAGTGTCAGCAACTGCAAGATATGGTAGGGTCATGAAAGAAAACCAAGGCGTTAAAGGCATCCTTTAACCCAATCACCCTCACTGAGGGGGATTTGCACGATATTGGAGAAATGGTGACGGATGCCACCAAGGAGGCCTTCCAACAGTTTAGAGAGTAGCAACGACTGGTATTAGGGGATCTCCAAACAAAGTTGTAGGAGTTGTAGGCTATAACTCCACAGGCTGGCACAGTGTCCACTAGCCTCGCGATTGGCACTTCAGCTGTCGTGCAGATGTTGTGCACAAATGTGACCAACATGATAGTGTTACTAGATGGGGCACTTACTATAGAAATGAGGCCGGCAAGCCCATGGTTAGCAGCCCGAAAGGGGTTGGATTGAATCTGGCGACACTCCCTCGAGAGGCACTCCATCTCTTGCAGGATGGAGTCATCGAGGAACTTAGGGCCCAAGAGATCGCACTTTGCAAGTGATGAGCAAGCAGTGCATCAACATCGAGAAGTTGAGCCTGTAGTGCAATGAGGCAGTGGAACAAAATAAGTAGATCATGCAGGTTGTGGACGAATCCTATTGAATGGTCCCAGAGTTTTACATTCAGGCAGAAGAACCAATTGAGTCGTGCGTCTGCAAGTTGGCCACAGGGGTGTGCAACGCTCGGACGAAGATGGCTAGGATTCAGCTGGAGCTGAACCTGTAGATCACATAATTATAGTTGAGGGCTCAGCCTTCAACTCTCTTGGAAATCAGGGAACAACATGCCACTGATGTTGCAACAACAATAGCGGCGATTGATAGTGCAGTAGCAGACTACACGAGAGTTTTTGAATAGTCATTTGAGGTCCTAACCACCTTACAGGAGCACCCAATGTGGACCACATGGAGAGAGAGGCACGCGAGCTATAACAAAGGTATGACGAGGTCAAAGGGACCACACAAAAGGTTTCCCTTACATAGAGGCTTGCATGGATGTAGGAGGAAAAGGCGCTTAAGGAATAGGTGGATGTCGCTCGGCACAAAGAAGCAGTCTTAAGAGTGCATCTACAGCCATGGATAGACGAGGCATATATGATCAAAGCCTCCATTAAAGGAAAGCTTGTGACAATGTAGGAAACTCAACAAAAGATTTAAGGTAGTAGTTCAGTGGCAGTCACCGAGCAAAGAGTGGAAGAAGTCCAGCATGCGGCCGCTCAGTGCACTGATGAGGTTGTAGTCATCCAAATAGAGCTGGGAGGTCTTAACGCTAAGATATTTGCACCTGTAGAGTGACTCAAGGATGAGTCATGATGTTTGTGTTGGGGACTTGTTGGGCACGGGATCCCCCAAGGGTAGTTTTAGGACTTAAAGCCCATGTTTTGGTCAAATTTTGTAATCTAAGGGTAAAGACTCTGCATTTTATGGTCGTAGAGCACATTGGTGTTAAAGAGGCATACGGTTGTCTGCCCTTATTTTGGAAATGTAATGTCATATGTAGAAGAACTACCCATGGTCTATGGACCATGGGATTGTATAAATAGAGCTAAGCTCTAAATAGTTTGAGGGCAAGAAATCGAAGAAAGAAAAGAGTCATAGCTTAGAGAAAGAAGTCTAAGTCGTACCATAGATACAGGCTTTATAGCTAAGTGCACAAACCCCTGTAGCTGAGTGCACAGGGTGGGTAAAGTTTGTAATTTTCCAAAACTATCAATAAAGAGAAGTATTCTACAATTTCTGCATCTTTATTTCTTGTTTATGCATCTTGTTAGGTTGGGTATGAATTTCACTTATAATTCTTATATGATACACGAATATATATAAATGTGTTGTTTAAGTGAACGCAGGAACACTTGTTTACGTGATGCTAACTAAGATCAGTTAATAAGATAAGTAAGACACTTAGCCTACTTTGGGAGACATCGTAGTTCACTACCCTAGCATTGTGAAAGTACCTCAACCCTAGGTTAGGGTTGCGCGAAATCTGATTGTACCCTTTCGCGAAGGTACTGAAGGGTCGAACAGAGTGCTAAGCAACCTGCACGAAGGCATGACCTTCGGGTGAGACTCTCAAGGGTGCGGAAACTTGGTTCCAGCATCCCCCCATAATGATTTGGGTGAGACTTTTAGTTTGCGCTCTGTGAGCTGATGCCGAAAGGGCCAGTAGTGTAGGGATTTTTTTTAATAACTAACGTTGAACCTAGGTCAAGTCCCCTCAAGCCAACACCTTCTTATATACTGTCTTGGTATTCCACATGTATTAGAAGTGTGATCCACAGGCTCACATCAACCTTTGTCATCAGCCTTTAGAGATCATGCAGGTGATAAACCTTCAACCAGTGATAGTATGGTCCATGGGAAAAAGGGTAAAGTTAAGTATGCCTATAAGCTATGTGAAGGGAATCATCCCATTCACATCTTTCCTTCTATGGATGAAGCCTCAAAATTTTTGGAAAACCTTATAGCTTGTTAGCCTCGTCATCTGGCTGGTTATCATACGCTTTCTCCCACTACTCCACTAGTTGATGAAGTGATTGATTAGAATAGAAATAAAATCAATCCCAATCTCTCTAAACATGAATCTCATCAGTCCATTCTAGATGAACCATTGTTTGAGAAAATGGTTGTCATGATTCCACCCTTAGTTGATCATAACTTTCCCATAGAGAGTGAAGTTCATATTGCCCAGGTTCTTCTTGGTTCTTCATGTTCTAGTAAATTGGGGGATAGTTCTCCCATTCCCACAATAGAGGGGGAAATCCCTCCATTCCCATGACACAAGGAAGTAGTTCTCCTATTCCCATAGCACGAGGGGATAATTCTCCTGTTCTGACAACACCCCCTCCAAGTAGTATGGTCAATTCTTTTCGTTGGAATCGACTGGAAGGGTATCTCCTTCATTCTTACATCCCATTTCAAATCATAGTATCGATTGTAATGTGTTCGTACCTAGCATCATTATAGATGAAGGAACATCTGTTATTATTATTTCCTCAACTGGTTGGAAAGCTTTCGGTTCTCCACAACTTGTGCCTATTATCCATAATCTTTCGGCTTTTAAAAGAGGAACCAATCAACCATCAGGGATCCTTCCTAAGTTTTCTATTACTTGGGGAGGAAAAATTATCTATATCGATGTGATGGTAGTCCAAGGGTCTTTGGATTTTAATTTACTCCTGGGGAGTGACTATGTTTATGTCATAGGAGCTTTCATCTCTTCACTCTTTCATGTGATGTGTTTCCCACATGAAGGAAGAATTGTGACCATTGATAAACTTTTGTTCATTTGTCCTAATTTGACCCCTAATCAACCAGATACCCTAAATAGTCCTTATATGCAAGTGGTTTCTTCCCCACCACAGATTAATTATGTGTAAACCTAACCCATTCACATACCTACTCATGAAGATGAACCTTTCATTGTATGGTCAACTTCTTTCAGCCTAGGAGGAACCAATCAACCATCAGGGATCCTTCCTAAGTTTCCTATTGCTTTGGGAGGAAATACTATCTATATTGATGTGATGGTAGTCTAAGGCTATTTGGATTTTAATTTAATCCTTGGGAGTGACTATGTTTATGTCATAGGAGCTTTGGTCTCTTCACTCTTTCATGTGATGTGTTTCCCACATGAAGGAAGAATCATGACCATTGATCAACTTTTGTTCATTTGTCCCAATTGGACTCCCAATCAACCAACTTCCCTAAATGGTCATTATATGCAAGTGGTATCTTCCCCACCATAGATTAATTATGTGGAAACCTATCCCATTCACGTACCTACTCATGAAGATGATCCTTTCACTGTTTTCTCAACTTCTTTCGACCTAGATCCAGTAGGTGATATGGTGAATCATTTACTCAGGGCATTAGAGTCTGATATTTCCATTAGATCCCTTGATACATATCCATTTTAGAGTGTTGTTATCTCATATGATGAGAACCTCTTGGAAGCCATGTCCTTCTGGTGGTCATGATCAAGATCCACAGCATAGTTCCTTTTCTTGTGTCAAGATCATTGAAAAAATAAACAAGGTTTGTTGAAAAGTTCTTTTTCTTGTGGCAAGCTTCTTAAAAAATGAAACAAGTTATGGAGAGGAGTTCCCTTTCTTGTGTCAATCCCGTTAAAAAATGAAACAAGGTCCTATTGTAGAATTCCTTGTCTTGTGTCAAGCTCGTTAAAAAATGAATCAAGGTTTTTTGGAGAACATTTTTTTTTCTTGTGTCAATGTCGTTAGAAAATGAAACAAGATGTCATGAGAAAAATCCTGTGTCAAGATCGTTAAAAAATGAAACATATTTCCCTTCAATTCAAGTCTTGGACTATATCTCATAAATTCCCAGTCAAGTCTTTCACTTGATCTCATAAAAGAACCTTCATTCCATCCACCTATTAGTACCCAGTAGTATACTTAGGTGAATGGAATGAAGCTTGCGGGGTATGTACCTCTGATTTAGTCATAATGATGGGGCATGCAAACTTATTTCAAGCATAGTTTTTCTCCTTTTCAAGCTTGTGTCAAAATGAAACCAATTTCAAGCATAATTTCCCACGTTTCAAGCTTGTGTAAAAATGAAACCATTCTAATATTATCTCTCATGATTTCCATTTTTATCAGCCTGTTTTTGTTTAGATGAGCCTTACTTTTCTCATTCCATCATTACTATATGCATGGCAGATCATACCCTTTCACTTGGCTTTTACCCTTGCCCGAGGAACAACTACGATGAGTGGTCTTGTTAGCCTACCTCTTGACATATACATGTTCTTAAAAGTTCCATCATGACCAGAACTAGTTGCTACCCTTTATACCACTCATTCCTGCATGGTGGAGTTCTCTTTTAGCTTTTTCTAGACTCCCAAAATATGAAAATATTATCCAACACTTGTATTTTCAAACTTGTTCAAATAAATCAAAAGACATCTACTCAGTACAAGTTTAACCCTTTTCCGAACTAAGATAGACTATTTATGAAAAAGGAATACCTTAGTCGAACATGGATAAGAGGTTTTCTTGAGTATTATTTTCTTCCTTTTTGGACTCAAGAGACTATCTACAAAAAGGAACCTACGGAGTTTTCTTTTTCTCCTCTTTTTAAAACTCTCTAAACATGAAAAAGATGATGCATTTTCACCTTGTTTGGACTCGTAAAAACATCAAAAAATGATGGACTCGTCATTCATGATGGAACCAAACCCCTCCTCTAGGTTCATGAAATATTCTTAGAGCGATTCATCAAAAGGATGAACTTACATATCAAGCTCATTAAAAACTAAAGAGTTATTAACCAATATGGTTGGGGAAACTGGAAAAACAAGATACTACATTATTTAATGGCAGCGAGTCACTCTTGAACGTGACACTCCTCCACTTCATCTGTGTGGTTGTTGGGTTGGGAAATATGCTTTTGTTTTGGTTTATAATACCTTTTCAAAGCCTCCACTTTTGGTTTTGGGTCAATGCTTCCAAATTCATTTCAGTGTCATCGTTGTGTTCAAGAGAAGCCATTCAGTCAATATGTTCTAAAATACTCTTAAGCCTTCATGCCATGTTTTCCTTTCTGATCTAGTTCCATATCAACATAATTTTGATCCTGCTATCTAAAATCATCATACCTGTTTCACGTCATTGATGGGGGATACGTCAAGGCCCTCCTGTGATGGGTCTCTCCTTGTCAAAATTAGCTCATTATCGAGGAAGTTGACTTAGAAACACCCCTTGGTACCTTGGTGCTTGCATACATCAATGGAAATTTTCCTCACTCATGGCGATATGTTTACATCATTGGCCTTCAACTAAAATATTATGTTGGTGTACCACATCAACCCATTTATTCACACAATACATATTGTACTAGAGTCCCTTGAGGACCATTAATGTCATAGGTGGTTTCTCTCGCGTATGTTAAAAACTTATGTAATTTTCCGATAATTGGATGGTGTCTACCATGTTTGACTTTAGCTCATTGATTCACATGGTTAGAATCTCACAATGGTTGGTCATGTGAATGAGATAGAAAAACTCAGATCTAGTTTCATCCATCCAGGATGTGATTTTAGGAGTAAAACAAGATCACAATGTATGATGGATATCATCATACAAACAATCATCCTGTCATGGGTCCATCACTTTTCATCTATGAATGTGTCTTTTTATCATTGTACATGTAATGTTAGCTTATGTGTTGAGTATGTGTATGCCTTCCTCAGCAAAGATGTCATGATGTAAATGTATTGTAATAGATTATGATCTTGCCGGTTCTTGACTTGTAACAAGGTAAATAAATTTGGTCATCAACTATCATATCTAAATTTGCGATTTAGGGGGGAATCTGTTATAGGCGATTTTGTCACATATGGTCAATAGGGCTTCATATATATCAATTAACATCCTTTGACCTCCTTTTCATCATCCTTGCACAAATACATAAGCATGAATCATTCTGATCCCTAAGTTTCTACCTAAAAGAACCTTGTTTCAGTCATTTTGAGGACCGACACACCTTGGTCACTTACTCAACATCATTTACTACCATGTTGTCCTACTCTGCACCTGCACTAATCACTAGCAGGTTGCTCCGTTTTGGGGTTGCATTGATTCTAGAAATTTGGAAAAAGGAAAAAATCCTGAAGCTTCCTCTTCTAGAGGATTCCAAGATTTGTTGTAACCATTTACCTCATATAAAAGTCTTGAATCCTATCCTATCATACCTTGGATTTTTCATCCTTTATCCCTTTATCTCATCCTCCAATGAGGAGTGGATCTCAATCCCAAATCGGTAAAAGGATAAGAATTCATGAACTACCTCCTTCGCCTATATATTCACTGCCATCCATAGGAAAGGGGTTGGATTTTGGAAAGTGATTATACCCTTATGTTACATATGTGAGAGATATGTTTCCATGCATTAGGGTGATTATAGGTGCATTTTGTGTCAAGGAAAGGACAATTCAAATTGGAGGATCTCTTCTACAAGATCGACACCTATTTTTGGTTGTAATTCAATCCATTTCTATTAACAAAAAAGTTATTTGGTTTCCTATATATGATGTTATGGTTTCATAAATTTCAATACCATGTTGATCTATTGAATAAAGTGATTAGATGATTCTACATAGATTCTATGGATTGGTGGCTTGTGTTATCTGAATGTGCAAGTTCTAATTATAGCAATCAGAGCTAGGATTGGAGCATTCAAGCCAAGTAAGGAGCAAAGTATATGGAAAATTCTAGGTAGGATTCATCCCGTTATCTATTTACTTTAAGGAAAACATTAGTTCATTTGTCATTTTATTGTTATAGGTCAGTCCACTAGGCCTAGGGAAGACACTTCTATCCACAACCATAGATTTTGCATAGTAGAGTTGAATATTGTAGTATAGAGTTTGATAACTATTGCTCAAAACATGAAATTCGTAAAGAGAAAATAGTTCTAGGAACACCACAGGAAAATGGTGTGTCATAAAGGGTGAATAGGGTAATCATGGAACGTGTAAGGTGCATGAGATTACATGCAATATTGCCCTTACAATTTTTGGTAGACGTTGTAGATAATATTGACTATTTAATAAACAGAGGGCCTTCAAGTTACTTAGATGGTGGTATTCTCGAGGATACATGCACAGGTAAAAAGGTAAACTACTCATTTTTAAATACTTTTGTTTATGAAGCCTTTGTAGATATCTGTTAGGGCCTAAATCTACCTCAGGCTGAGAAAGGCAGAATTTAGGGTAACATCATACCATGCTTAACCTGGTAGCTAGCCCCACCAGGTTGAGAGAGGGCTCTCTCCTTGTAAATCTCAGGAAATATAGAAAATGAGGCCTTGAGATGACTAATGTAAAGATTAATTTTAGGCTAGGTATATGCTCAGAGAAGTTTGATTGAATTCGATGATGTTTTGCTAGCTCAAAAGTGAAAGGCAGATTTGGGTCTGGGGAATGGACACAGTCTTGGAGAGATCTCTATGGGGTGAGGTAGGCGATTGGCTTAGTACTTCAAATTTAGTGAGATGGAGAGATTTGAAAATGGTGAGGAGTTGAAGACGGCATGAAAGTCTCAGGGATCCTCTCCAAATAGCTGAAAACATAAATAACTAAACAAACCCTAGGTAGAGCACTGCAAATATCAATGAATTCTACCTTTATCCTTGTTTCATTTAGTTAAGATGAACAGAGAGAGATGATGGCATACATAAACACATGTAAACTTGTAATTATAGAAGGAAAAGAAATACCAAATCAAGTTGCCACAAGAATCCCATAAAGTGTTGTAAACCCCGGTCTATTCCTTTGCCAAACTGTAGACATGAATGTAAAATAATGCTCAAAGCATTCACAAGAGTCCAACCTTTCCCAATGACTGAGAAAGTACTAGATATAGGAAAAAAAAAAATCATCCTAGACTTTAGTGGTCGAGTTCATAGGTTTAGGAGTTGTTTCAACAAGATCTAAACTGAGAACTAAAAAGTAGGTAGTGGAACAGTTTGCCTCTAAAAACTAGGAAACTGATTCATTCAGTTGCAAACTACCTTTTCATGGATGAATCTATCTCTATGAGTGAAAATTTAACATATTTGCATCAAAATCCATCAATTCCCATCAAATTACATCATTATTTTGACTATTAGAAAGAGAAAAGTCAAACTGAGAAGAAACTAGGCAAGAAAATAGAGTTTTTTGTCCAAAATGACAAAATTTCATCCTGTGCGCCACGCTCATGTCCCTGCGCACCGTGCTACTTTAGAGCTGATTTTGGAGGCCTTCCTATGCACCAAATTTCCTCCAAGTGAGCTTGTTGGAAAGGTCTACCTGTCTACTTCCCATAACAAGTGGAATTTATGAATTTTGTCTCCCTTTGCCCCTCCAAAAATGAGTTCTACCAACAATGCTTCTTGTGTGGCCAAAAAGAGGTAGAAAGGTCACTTTTAAGGTGTTTTTGACCCTTTTGAAAGCTAAAAACTTGTCAAAATTTCTTGGCCATGTGAGGGTATTCATATTTTCCATGAGGAATCCAAAAATTCTGAGTTTTCCTCAAAAGGAGGTACCTAGAAAAAGCGTGCACCAGGTGACGCAGCGCACCAGGCAGAAAAACCTGTTTTTTAGGCCAAAAATTCAAAATTTGCAAAACGTTTCCAAAATTTCTTGAAATTTGGGCTGATTGTCCTTCATCAAGTGCTATGTTGAACTAAGGAAGCCTCAACCAAGATCTGGAGTCTATCTTTCTCTTTTCTCTTCCTCAGTGCTTTCTTCAACTTGGCCTTCAAAATCCAGATTCTTGCTTTACACACCTTGTTTCTTGCCAAGTAGTGGTAGGTCATGTGCCTCAGCATATTTTTCTCTCTGTTTTCCTTCTCTAGCATCTTCTCCAAATGCATATTTTCCCTCTCAAGCCAAGATTCATGATCAACATCATTTTCTTGTTCAAGTGGTGTCAACTTGATTTTCCTCCTCTTAGCAGCTTGCCAGTTTTCTCTTTTGTTCTGGAGCTCCATGATTGCTTGTTTATCCTCTAACTATTTTTTCCTTTGCTCCAGATAGTTGATTATCCAATTGGACCTTTCTAGGTTGAGATACAAATCATGAATGTGAGCTTGTTGTTCCTGAATGATCTCCTTGAGCTTTGAGCTTTAGGAGCTCAAATCGATGTCATCATCCTGAATGAGAACGAAATATCTCTCTTGACCTTCTAAAGGCCCTTCATCATGTAATGGCTATTTACCCTTGTCCTGTACCTGCTTTTTTGTTGAAGGAAATGAGACCACTTCCACCCCGAGTGGAGATAGTACTCGTTTTGTTGCTACAAACAATCTCCCTGTGCCCTTTTGGTATGTAACAAACACTGGCACACTGGTGGTTTGTGTCTCATGCACCTCTTGCTGATGTGAAGGCTCTCCTGCCTCATGAAAAATATTGATGGGGGAACTTGTGGACCTGTAAGGACCTCATGTGCAATAAAATCCTCCCATGAAACATTTAGTAGACTAAGCTGATGAAAAACCACAATTTTGATTAGTGCAAAGTGATAGATGATGGTATACTGCTGATGAGGAGGCTTCCTTTGAACCAAGGTGGTCATCTTCTCAATATTTTGGCAAATAAAAAAGGGGAGGTTCATCATTCTCACCCTAGTGAAGTGAATCAAAAATCTGATGTGGTAGGCATACAAGTGAGAAAATCTACCCTCATAGCTGAAATATTTAATTATGATTTTCGTCAAGGGAGCATATATGTCTTGAAGGTACCTGAAAGGGAAAACTCTACTAATCCGCCTCTGAAAGCCAGCCTTGATATAAGGCTCATAACATTACCTGTCTACTAGCCGCCCCTTATTCCACTGCTCACCTACATTTGGAATATCGGTTGCTTGAGATATAGCCTCAGGTGTCAAGGTGAATGTCGCACCTGCCAAATTTACTTGGCCATTGTCAAGATGGAGTACAAACAGTCTGGCAAGCTCATGAAGGTATTTGAATCTTTCCACCATCTCAAAAAATTGGTAACAAGATTGATGTTGGAAGCATGTGACAACAAGAGGACAAGCCAATAACTCGGCAAGTGAGGTAGGCTCCTCCCGATTATCTTTTCCACTCTTATGAGGTCTCCTCGGTGCATGAATTTCTCTAGAAGATTCACTGACTATTTCCTCATTTTTGTCATAAGAAGAATCTGACTCCATGTTTGCCAATGCTTGAGTTTTCTTAGATGAGTATGAAGAGATTTTAGAGTGACAATAAGAATTTGCTGCGAGGGTTTGGGGATGCTATTTGTAGGGTTTTTGGGGAATGAAAAGTGTTTAGGGAATAATATTTAGGGTTTAGGATTATTTGTTTAGGGTTTGGGATAAGTGAAGGTAGGGTTAGTAGTTTAGGGATATGGGGAATAGGGAATGGGTAAATATGAGTGAAAAGGTAGGGAGAGAATGAAGTGATGGGGTAAGGGAGTGAAAATGATAGGGGTAGGATTTAGCAATAAAAACAACAATTTTTTCAACCCTAGACAATGTTTTTTAACAAGAAATGCAAGGATCTAGGTTTCAATATTTCCCTAGTGAATCACCACAAACACTAAGACAAACTCATTCATTGGCCACGAGGGGGTATCAACTTACTTGTAAGATGACGATTTTACAATTTGAGAGCCTTTGGAGGAAGATGTGAATGAGTTCAGGCTTTGGAGACCTGTGCATCGTGCCTCCTCACAGGTGCGCCATGCTACCTCAATGCGTTGCGCCCCTTATAAAAACACACTATAAACTATTGCTCGGTGCGTTGTTCTTTAACCCAGGTGTGCCGTTCTTTAACCCAGGTGCACCACGCCTGCAATTTCCCCTATTTTGAATGGAAAATCGCTCTCTCGGATTTGAAGATGGAAATGCACTTGCGGATGATGGGATTGTATAAATAGAGAGAGGCTCTAAGTTGCAAAGATAGTGATGGATAGAGAGAGCAGCGAAGGAATGGTTTGAGCTTAGAGTAGAATTCTAAGTGTCTTGGGTTGTAGTAGTAGGAAGAGGCTCTACAGCTGAGTGCGTAGAGGCCTAGTAGAGTCCGTAGCTGAGTGCGTAGACCCCTGTAGCTGAGTGCACAAGGCAGAGTCAATTCTTTCATTGGGATAGAAAGCTAAGAAAGAGAAGTTGATTCCTAATTCTGTGTAATTGTTGTGCATTATCTTCTTTATGTTTAAATTCATTTATGTATCACGCACACTAATATGATTGTTGAATACGTTGTAATAACCATAAATCTTAAACATTAAGTAATCAGTTATTTACCAAGGATCTTGGGTATTATACGGATCACGCCTTGAGTATGGTTACATGGAAGCCACACCATAGGTCGTGAAGGGGTCACAAGTGCGTATAGTGACAGGTCAGACCATGGAGCTCCAAAATCCCATCAAACATCCCTAAGGTGCAAAAACCTGGTTCTAGCACCCTCCCATAGTACTTCGAGTGAGACCTCAGTCTGCGCTCCATGGATTGTTGCCGAAAGGGCCAGTAGTACTGGGATTTTCTTAGCTAAATTACCTCTGAACCTGGGTCAGGCCCATATAAGCCAACAAATGGTTATGTTGTTGGGATTGGGATCTGCATAAAGGATGTCTGATGTCATGCCACTAGAATCCTATAAAGAAAGAAATTGAAGAGTTGTTGGACAGGAAGATTCACGAGTTCGCGGCATAGGAAAACAGAAATCCATGAGTATCTAAGGAACAGTGGTTGAATTGCTACTTGTACACTAAAATCCATGAATTTTTCTTTGCATCCTTTTCATCTGAGCTGTATGAGTGGATCAAAAAGTTGGCAGTAGCCAGGGAAGGTGTACGCTCGACAAACCAATAGTGTGGACCCTGGAACTAGTGTGCAGACTAGAATCCTTAGAAGATAAGGTATTGTGAGCTGTGGACCACTAGCTCAATCAAATAATAGGAGGATTTATCACTGATTTCACGGTAGACACGACCGTCAACTACAGTGAGGCAGAGCGATGTTTTCTCAAGGGTCCGCGAGGTAAGTACATTAAATGTTTGAACACTTGGATTAAGTTTCTATTGTGTGAAAAGCGGGTTATGTGAATAAATTAATGTTTGGGACTACGCGAACTAGAAAGATCTATAGAAGTGGAAGTAGTGAGGAATTGGAGAATAGTCCCTTAATTTCACCCTCGAGGGAAAGCGAGGAGGAGCTCGTGAAAGTCTCTCCGAGAAGTGTGCTCAGTTTGATAAGACAGAGAATTCCACGTTTTCCACCCCCACCCACATCGCCACTTGTTTCACCGCCCTCACCTCCATCTCCACCCACTCCACCTCCACCACCACCGCAGTTCAGTATGGCAAGTGCGATCAAACTGCTGGTGTTAAGAGGAGTAGGAAATGAAGATCCAAACCAATTCTAGTTCGTGGTAAGGGTAGTATGGGAAGCACAGGGCATCGTGGATTATAATATTAAAAAGGCTACATTGGTGAGCACGGTGCAGGACCATGCATTAATGTGGTATATCAAGCATTCTAATGACCACCCAAACGCAGGAATTATAGAGATCCAGACCACACTGAACAGGGAATTCAGCAAGCCAAACCAGAGAAACAATCAATGATTGAGTTTAAGGATATCGCGATGCTCCTGGGCGAGACCCCTTGGGATTTGGACCAAAGGCTGAAGAGTATGATCCGCGAAGCCAATATGATGTTAACAGATGCACAACATCTGCATGGTTTGTGGCCTCACTGATGCTACACTTAAGGACGGTGCTATCACAGTAAAAACTTTCTACCCAGGCCGAAGCATTGGAGATGGCAATGAGATTGCATGAGACCCCTATAGAAGACCCTAGGTTGAGATTCCAACAAATCCATGCACAACTATAGAATCTATGCCTGGATATGTAAAGTTTGGAATAAGACAAGACAACTCGGCCAGAGGTGTACGAGGAAGTATGGTGTATAAAATGCAAAGGACAAGGGCACGACAAGGACCACTGTCCAGTATTCATGAACTACTTGGCAAGGGGAGGGCCAATGCCATTAAGACCAGAGGCACAGGCGAGGTCGAGCACGGTATTTTCATTATCGTGCACGGTCTGCCAGATAGGAGGAAAACATACCATGGATAATTGTCATCTATTACAGAAGTATACGCAAACATCCCAACAATTGTTTTGTAATTTATACAGGTCAGTAAGCCATGATGAATGTACGTGCCAAAGCTATGAACTAATGATGGATCAAACTCTGGCCTACAGGGTGCAAACTAAAATGCGAGCCTTCGAGCCAAATGCAGGGATGGTGTGCACTTGGTTTTAGGGGCGCAGCCAGGGCCGAGGTGGAATGGGACTAGGAAGGGTTCGCGGACAGGTAATTGGTTACAATTGCGGAGGGCCAGGGAATTATGCTTGTGTTTGTATGAACCTGACTAGGATATCATGTTGGTACTTTAATTTGTTTGATCATGAGGTAGAAAATTTCCCTTCACTGATAGAAAAGATGCATGAAAAGGGGGTACTCCAGCCTCCTCCAACCCAAAATCTACAGATGATGAGGTCTGAACTGTGCGAAGAAGACCCAAATGTAAAGAAGATGCTAAGGAGCGGTATGGACATGGGAGATAGGAAATGGAAGCAACCAAGAGAAAGAATGTGGGTTCACAAAGCTCCTATAAAGGAACCCAAGTTTGACTTAGAACGCGCCAAGGAGACATTCATGGAAGCTAAGAAGAGCTTCACGGAGGCCTCCACTTCAGGTAGTAAGGATCAAATAGAACCAGGGATGGATCCTTCAATGCTCACTACCTTTCTGGAGACGTGCATGAAGATACTGCATGACAACAAGGTAGTCAGAGGGCTACAGGAACTTATCACTAAGTGTGCGGGGTCGAGAGAATCGCACGTGGTCCAGAAACTTGGAAAGCATGAATTGTGCATAAGAAGGGAGATGAGGTTGACTGTACAAATAGGCAAATACAAAATGGATCAAGTAATCCTAGATCTGGGTTTAGATGCGAATGTACTACCAAAGCAAACATGGGAATGCATGGGCAAACCCATGTTACAGTGGTCCCCTATTCAGTTACGAATGGCGAACGAGCAAAAGATTTTGCCCATGGGAAGATTGCAAGGGGTGACTGTCGATATTGAAGGCATGAGCACACAGGTAGATTTTGAAGTGATAGAGATCATTGATGATAACAATCCCTATCCCGCGCTACTAGGAATAGACTAGGCTACCGATATGAATAGAGTCATAAATTTGAAGAAGCGCAAAATGACCTTTGAGAAAAATTTACTACGCATAGTAGTACCACTGGATCGAGTCGAAGGAATGTGATACACTAAACCAATGCACAACAACGATAGTGATGATGATCTCAATTGTATCTGCAAGATAACTACACAATGAGAGGATTGGGTGAACTTGACTACAGATGGAAGGATTTTGTGGGAGCACGAAAGCTCCTACACTTCGGATCCAGACGAAGAGATAGATCGATGGTATAATTCGCTGCATGAAGTAACAACACTGAATTACAACATGATGATCAAACCATTGTGTTGCGTAACAACAGAGGCAAGGAAGATGCCGACATATGATGGATTGTCAGTGGTGGATGAATTTTTGAGCAAATTCAAAAGTGCATTACCAGAACAATAGCGATTCGATGTGTTGAAGTGGGCACTGTGCGTAACACCCACATGATGGTGGGGTACGCATCAAGGAACTTTTGAAGATTGGTGCAGATGCAGAAGGATGATGTGCCTATGTTTTGGAAAACCCCAGCTTCGAATGAAAGCCAATCAGTTGGGGCAGAAAAACTTCTGTGCCTACCTTTCCTAATGGGTACAGACATATGCTCTACAATCTGCACAGGCACACACCATCCCCAACCTAGAGAATCGGAACAAACCATAGCAATAGGAAGGGCGATGTGCATTACCAATTCTCCACGACGATGCATTCAATAGGGTGCACAGAATACTAAACAAGGTTCACAAGACAAAACAAATTGATTGGGACCTGTGCGTGCTAACAGTTCGATGGGCCTATAGGACCATGTGAAGAAACCTCAGTACAGAGATTCCAAAGGTTCGAAATAGAGTAGAATCTCTAATTTGTGAAGGGAATACCAAAGGAGTCCACACGTAGTAGCTCCTAAGGTTATGACAGTGCACAAAGACCAGGATGAAGGGATCCAACAGCTACGTGAGGATGACTATATAAGGATTTGGGAAGCCATTCAATGAGGGAACCTTAGGCTTTACAAACTTGAAGAAGATCAAATACAATTGAGGAAGAAAATCATGTTAACAGACACTAAGATCAAAACAGTGGAAAACGAGGTCACGTAAGCATGTCTCGTGGATAAACCAAGGATGACAAGGCAAGATACGAATGATCATACCACTGCATTAGAGAATTGTCACTAAGAATTTATGACTCTACTACCATGGATGAGAATGCACCTTACCAAATGCAGTAACAAGGGGAGTGCACCACATGATGTAAAACATGTTGCGCTGGCTGTCACGAGGGAAATTGAGAAGTATCCACAAACTATACTAGAAGGTAAATTGGAGTCTCACACAGGTGGTGCGACCACCTGACTAGCCATAGGGAGCACAATCACAGTGCTTTAGACAGTTGAAAGAGAGAGCGAGACTCTATAAGAGTTTGTTTGGGAACTACACGGTGAGGGAGGTGTGCACAGAATCAACAGGTACGAGGTTTACACCCATGCATGGGGGGCTACGTTGCTGCATGGGTAGGTTGGGAAGTAACCATTGACATCACTGTTCATGAAGAGATGTCCAATTTAAGGCAAAAGTGAGTGGGCAGTGGGAAATTAAGACAGGAATTAAGAGCTAGATTTGGGACGATTTGCCGCTAGGAATGCATTAATGACTCAGAAGTGGGGGGGAACGGTCAAATTCAAATTCAAAAGATGTTATAAAACTCCAAAGACTAACCACGAGACAACACTTGGTTGTTTGGGATTTGAGAAGTTGTAAAGTATTGAGCACCTAGCAATCTTACCATCTTTGATTACTTGACAGAACATATCCTTTGTAAACACGATGACTGCTACCAATCCAGGTGTGAAATTTGCCGAAGATATCGCTGAGGAATTCGGAGATGTGGACGCTGCACCATAAGTCCCAAAATCACCATGGATGCTGTGGCCGAAGAAATATAAATAGATTATGGGACCAACCCATGTGTCCCCAAGAAACCCGTGGTTCATAAATATATCAATGGAAGAAAAAGGCAAGGCTACCACCATTGAATCAGATGAAGAGGAGGAGGACTTCTGGGCTCTGATTGATCAAATAGAGGAGCAATAAGATGTGGAGGAGGATGTCCCACCAATGCTTTCCACAACAAAGTTACCCATGTACATCCCTCTGTGGAGGGAAAGTTAGGGCACCCAAAGACTTGGAGGCCATGAAGAGTGCACTCGAGACCCCACTCCTCCCCGGCAAAATTAATTTTGAACATCCTCTCCTAGGCCGGGTTCCTACCATGAAATTCAAATATTGGGACCTCCCAGCTAGCAAGAAGTTCTTGCACCTAGCGATGGAGAGCTTGATGAAGAAAAATTTAGAGGGGCCAGTAATCACGCTAGAGCCACAAAAATGGTTGCGCGGTGTGGAGAAGGTCAGGTTACTTCATCTATGATGGATACCTGACTTTCACCACATGCCCATCACCATTTTCATCATCAGGAAGCTTCTGTGCCTGGTACATGATGGGAATCTATTGGTGGAGGAGCCTATTCCCATCATGGCGGAGCTTATTCACCAAATCTCTTGACTTTCCTGTAAGGGAAAGGACCCCGTGATGATGGCACGCTAAAGTAGCGATTTGGCTCTCGCAGAAGCCATGAAAGCTAAATACAAGCTAGAAAATAAGAAGTGAGGCTATGCAATTGTGAGTATCAAGGATAAAGGCATGTGTGTAGCCACCCATCTCCTAGAAAGAAAATTAATGCATAAGTTCCGCGCCGATGAAGTACCAACGCTAGTGGTTGCACTAGCTAAGTAGTGTGCGGAGGGGGTTTAGTTCAACTAGGTTGCGTTCCTCTGTGAGGAATTTTTGACAGACTGCAAGGAGGCCCAAGAGTAGGTAATACCTTCCACTGCGCGTGGTTTCTCTTATCCATCTTGTTGGTAGCGAGCGAACTACCGGAAGATAGCGAGTTCTCGAATATCGACCAAGACCTACTTGAGGCTGCGAAGTACACTTCACTCTGGGCCGCTAAGGACGTGAAGCGGATTCGTGCAACCAAGTTTTTTTGGATGCTGATGGAGGCGAGCCTCCGGATGTGGATCAATAAAAGATGATGGTTGTTTCGCACAGTGTGTGCCACTCTACAGAGCTTTGCAGAGTTTAAAGCGGACATGCACAACATTTATGTTCGGGCATAGAAGGACATAAATGGACGAAGCTCCCATTCATTGCTACTGACGACACCATCTTCACAGCGTTGGAAACATGGTCTTTGGAGTGGCGCACCCCAGACTTAGAAGGAATGGAAAGGGCCACAACTCAACAAAGGAAGAAAGACACCAAGTTGCACATTACACAACCGACCGAAGAAAGGTTCCAGGAGAAAGCAGCAGTAGAGGAAGCCACAGAACAGAAGCTGGACGATGTAGTAGTAGGGTGTAGACATAAGAAACAACAACAATTGCAATAGAAGAGGTCGAGGATGACCATGACATGTCCACAGGGCAGGGGGCTGAGGACATAAACCTGGCCAAGGAGTATGTGGACCCAAAAACCACGTCACAATAGTTGAAACTGTTGTGCTTACCTAATAAACTGGTCCCCAGAAAGAAGGTTAAGGAAATCAAAGACATCTATCGACCCAATCGCACTTATAGAAGGTGATCTTTTTGACATCGGCGAAACGGTTCACAATGTGACTAAGGACATGCTCCACAAACAAGAACGATGGCCCTATATGTCACAGTAGGTACATTAGAGGCAGAAAAAATGCTACACGCCAGAATGACCAACACTTTCGTGTTCTCTGAGGGTGCATTAGCAGCAACAAGTGAATTTGACCAAGTTGCAGTGGGCAGGATTAAGGGATTGGGCTTAAAATTGGCTGCCCTTCTGCAAGAAACCCTGTACAAATTATAGGATGGGGTCATAGCTGAGCCCCGCACCAGAGAAGGCCATGTGCTATAGGTATTGAGTGAACAAAAGATTAATATGGAACAACTCAGCTGACAGCATGATGAACTGGTTGTGCAGACTCAAGGACTGGAGCAGGCGGTAAACAATGCTTGTCGAAACGTCTCGGAATTGGCCATCCCGGCAGATTTATCCATAGCAGAGCGAATCTGCAAATTAGCTGGTGGATTCCACGAGGCAAAGGAGGAAGCAGCGAGGGTACAACTAGACCTCAACCTTCAGATTTCCAAGCTGTGATTAAAGGAACAATCCTCTATGCCCCCGGAAGTTAGGGAATAGTGTGGTCGCGCTACTCAAAAAGGGCTGTAAGAAATAGGACAAGCAGTACAGAACTGCACCACTATGTTGGAATAATCCTTCGCAGTCCTCACTTCATTATAGGATGACTGCAACATATGATTCCTAGAAACGGAGGTGTGAGAGATTTAAGTATAGTATGGCAGTGTGCACAAAACATCGTATATAGTTTTCCTAACCCAACGGCTTGCAAAGCTATAGCAGGCAAAGGTGTTGAAAGAACAGGTGGATGTCACACAGCAGAAAAAGGCAGTCCTTAAAGTGCGCATCCAACCTTGGATTGATGAGGCCTTCCTCATCACTGTAGACATCGACGGAAAGCTCGCATAGATGAAGGTGATGCATGCCTTAAGTTAGGGATTTTCCCCTGATAGTGAGACTTCAGCCAAAAGAGTGGAGCAAATCTAGCAGAGTGCAGAACAGTGTGTTGCGGACCTCCGCGCACTGCAAGAACAGTTGGCAGGGCTTCGTGCCAAGATCGTCACACTAGTAGAGTGACTTGGGATGATTCACGATGATTGTGTTAGGGGCTTGTTGGGCATGGAATACCCCACAATAGGTTTTGAAGCTCAAAGCCGAAGTTTTGGTAAAAGATGTTGTAAAACTCCGCGAACTGCGGGCGCGAATTGTGAAGTGTACAGTTGAGTCATAGGGTTGTCCGCCCTAAACATAATATTGTAAACTAGTATAAAGTGGGCCTACCCATGGTCCAAAGACCATGGGATTGTATAAATAGAGTGAGGCTCTAAGTTGTAAAGATAGTTATAGATAGAGAGTGCAGCGAAGGAATGGTTCGAGCTTAGAGTAGAACTCTAAGTGTCTTGGGTTGTAGTAGTAGGAAGAGGCTCTACAGCTGAGTGCACAGGGTGGAGTTGAGTTTGTAATTAGGACAAAAAGCTAAGAAAGAGAAGTTGATTCCTAATTCTGTGTAATTGTTGTGCATTATATTCTTTATGTTTAAATTCATTTATGTATCACACACACTAATAAGATTAATGAATATGCTGTAATAACCATAAATCTTACAGACACAAGTTAAGTAATCCGTTAATTAGCAAGGATCTTGTGTATTATACGGGTCGCGCCCCAAGTAGGGCTGCGTGGAAGCCACACTGTAGGTAGCGAAGGGGTCACAAATGCGTGTAGTGATAGGTTAAACTGTAGACCTCCACAAGCCCATCAGACATCCCTAGGGTGCAAAAACCTAGTTCTAGAACCCTCCCATACTACTTCAGTTGAGACCTCAACCCATGCTCCACAGACTATTTCCAAAAGGGCTAGTAGTACCAGGATTTGCTTCACTAAATCACCTCTGAACCTACGTTAGGACCATACAAGCCAACACTTATCCACTAGGATTTCTTCAGATTCTTCCTTGTCTACCTCCAGGTTAATGGCCTTCCCCTTCTCCTACAAGGTGACCTTAGTCCTCCATGGGTTTCTTAGTGAGATGCACACCGGTAGCATAGGCTTCTTCTGCTTATCCTTCTTTGGTCTCAGTGTCCTGGGTGATTTAGGGACTTCAGCTACCTCTTTGGCACTCTCTGGGGTAGCTTCTACTACCTCAAGTTCCTGCACGACTTCCTCAACTATCACCATTTTTATGTCCATGGCTTCTGTAGGTGTTGACATGATTCTATTCATGAGGTCTTCTGTCCCCTTCAGCAATCTCTCAAATGCTGAACTTGCTCTCAAAGCCTCGAAATTCACACAATCCATACATAGCTGATAGCGCAACAACTAAATTTTCAAAATGCCAATTGTTTTTTGTTGGATACCCACTTGTAATTTATAGGGATTTTTGAATTCAAATCCGACTGTTCCCCCACATTTAGCCCATTAATGCTAGATTGGTGGTAGACTTTCAAGAATCTAACCCATAAATTTCACCTTAAATGCATGCCACCTGCTACATTTGGCCTCAATCTGACCATCAAATCATGAACAGTGACTTTAGCAGTCACTTTACAGTGGACCTACATGCTAATTCCACGAGTAGTGCAACTTCCTTCACATTGTTGCAGACCCTGTGACACTTCCTTGCTTCGCGCAGTCCTGAAATCGTGTAGCTCCCCAACATGGGCAATGTAGTTTATAGTCTCACACATCCTTTTAGCTACCTAGAGTGCTAAGACTATGCTACTCTCCTTTAGTCAGATGGTCGGCCCACCTGTGTATGGCTTCAATTGATTGCCATTCACCATTCTTGGGAAGGGATCTCCATTCAACTTAACCAACTTGACCGCGCCACTGTCGGTAATATCCTTAATAACCAAGGGCCCCAACCAATGTATTTAGAATTTCCCTGGAAATTTATCAAACGTACTGTGATACAACAACACCAAGTCATTCACCTTAAAGGCGTGCAACCTAATATGTCAATCATGCCATGCTTTTTCATGCTGCTTTTGGACTTGTTGATGAAATCCAGCCAACAATCTCTCTTTTTCAAGCTCATCCAACTATGTGAGCCTCTCTTCTAGGGCTCCATGATCTGTCATACCCATGCGCACCGCTATGCGTACACTAGGTACAATTTACTCCATGGGCATCACCGCTTCAACCCTGTATACTAGCATAAAGGGTGTCTATCCCATTAACTTCTTGCACATCATCTGCTAAGCCCATAGTACTACAGGTATGTGTAGGTCCCAATCACTTCGCTGAGCATTGGAAATCTTGGTGAACACATTTCCAAGAACTTCATTGAACGCCTCCACTGTCCCATTAGCCTATGGGTGATAAGGAGTACTCTTCTGGTGTTATACCTGAAATTCTTTTGTCATCGTGCTAATCGATTCGTTTGTAATATGCGTACCCCTATCACTCATGAAACATCTTTGGACATCCAAATCGCGTCAATACATGCTCAAATACGAATTTTGCAGTCGTTGCACTTGTGCGATCCTTCACAGGCTATGCCTCCACCCATCATGTCAAATACTATGTCATAGTGATGATATATTGCGCCCCTGTCTTCTGTTCTGGTTGAATAGGTCCAACAAAATCTATTACCCACTTCTCAAAAGGTTGCAATGTCATTTATGGATTCAAAGGAATTTCATCTCTTCGTGATGGCTTGCCTGTTCGCTGACATACATCACACACCTTCTAATATGCTTTTGAATCCTGATGAAGGGTTGGCCACCACAACCCTGTGCGTAAAATCTTCTATACGATTGTTGTGCTTGCATAATGTCCTCCCACGGCGTCCCCATGAGCATCTGCGAGGATTCTTCTTCTATGAAAATCTAGTACATATCTTTGCAATATCTCATCAATCCCCATTTTTTATAGATGCCTATAAATGATAGAAAAATCTACCGTGCACACCACTAATTCCTTCTTTTGCTGGATAGAGTATCCTTTTGATGTGGTTCCTGTTGTTAGGAAGTGTATTATATCCTCAAAATGTCCATCCGCAACGTGCACAACAAAAAGTTGCATGTCAGGTAATCCTTCCTCCAAATTAGCGGGTTCCTCCCCTGTCTTAATGCGTGATAGGCGGTCATGTCCTGCGTTCAATCATCCAGGCTTCACAACAACTTCAAAATTGTACTCTTGGAACAATAAGAGCCATCTGCAGATTCACTCCCCCAACACTTCCTTATTGACCAGGTACTTCAGCACAGAGTGATTTTTACACATTTCAAAATGGCCTCCTAGTAAGTTGTGCCGGTACTTCTCACGTGCATACACCATAGCTAGCTGGTCGCATTTAGTGGTAGAATAGTTATTATCTACTTTGGATAACCTGTGGCTTGCGAATGCAATAGGATGGTCCAAGACTTCACGTCCATCCTGTGTTAGTACTATCCCTGGCACTATACATGATGCATTGACATGTACATGAAATTCTTTCTTTTAGTCTGATAAAACTAGAATCGACGTGGTAACCATCTTGTCTTTTAATATATCCAAGCTTTTCTTATAGTCGTCATTCCAGCAGAACATGACATCCTTCTTCAAAAAAAATTCCATCAGCGCATTGATCTGGGCGTTTCTATCCTGTATGTGCCAGAGTAGTGTGCAACTATTTCACATTCCTCAGCACTTCCATGTTGAGTGCCATCACGATCTTCCCGGGGTCTACCATCAGTCCTTGTCTGCAAACCAAATGCCCCAATAAGTTCCCAAAAGGAATGCAAAACTAACACTTCTTTAGATTGAGCATGATCTAGTATCTTCAACAGGTATCCAGCATTAGGAGTAGGCTTTCTATGTGGTGCTTAACTAGCCCAAATATAGTCCAATCATTAAAATATACCTCCAGGAACTTATGAATAAAATGATTAAATGTTGCAACAACCACGCACAAAAATATTTTAGGCACATTTTTCAATCCAAACAGCATTATAGTGTATTGAAAACAACCCCACTCAGTCGTGAAGGTTGTCTTTCTCCTATCTTTTGGTGTGATTTTGATTTGGTGGTACCTAGAGAACCCATCAATGAAGGAATATGGTTCTTGGCTGCCTACGTTGTCCACCACTTCATCCATGAATAGAGTCGAGAAAGGATCATGCACACATGCATCATTCAATTTTCTAATATCCACATACATCCTTATCTCATCCTTTTGCTTCTTCTCTTGCACCACCACTGGGCTTACCCAATCGGATTCTTACACAGGCTCAATGATGTATGCCGCTAGCATCTTGTGTAGCTCTAAGTGGACCTTTTACTTGTATTTTGGATTGAGGTGTTAAGGCCTATGCTTAACTGGCTTCACGTCGGGCTTTAACGTGATCTTCATCACTCCCAGATCTCTGATTATTCCTTTCAGATCTGTAAACTTGGTTGGGAATAAGTCCTAGTATTCATGGAGTAACTTAGGGACCTTATCCATTGTTGTGTTGTCCCAGTAGTCTCCAATCTTCTTGAATTTGGGTTTTTCCTCCATACCAATATTCACTTGTTTTGTTTTCATGACTGCGGTTATATCAGGGTTCTCAATCTGCAGCCCTTGAACCTTGTGGTGGCCTTCTATTTCCGTAATGTTAATCTTCTGTGGATCCTCATCCTCATCTTCAGTAGTTACATTATACCATTCGAGCGCATGGCTCAATTGAGTAACCAATTCAGGCTGAATTAGGTCTAAAGGATCCTGTGGTATCTTAAAGATGTTTGCTTTCACCTCTCGTAGCACCTCATCAATACTATCAAACCCGTCCTCAAAACTAAATGTCATCATGAATCCTTTGTGTAGGATATCCTAGTCACCTGTCCCATGGCGGAGCTTTATTTCTATATAACAATTCATTGGGATAACGTCCAGGGCATGACAGAACAGGTGCACCCACTAAGGTTGGGGCTTTTCTCCTTATTCCTACATCCATTTGGCCAGATGCACGCGTGAATCATTCTTCCCATCATACTTATCTGTAAGTCACATCTTAGGCTTCCCAAATCATGTTCTCATAATCCTCCTACATTCGTGCCAATCATCAAAGCTTCCCTTGTGCATACCCCCACCGTCTTGCAGGTGTAGCGTGCAGTAACTAGTGCAAGTCCTGGAAGCACTACTTTTCTTGTATCTCCCTTTCAAATGCATCCAAAAAGATATCTACCTCATTCATTCCATCATAAGTAGGCATATTTCTTGCCTTCAATGACACACAATGCAGCGACCGGGTCATCATGTTGCAATTTAGTGTAGTTACTCCGTGTAACCGATTCTGCCAGCATTCTATTTCTTCGGTAGAATCTGAAGTGCGGGAACTCTCGTGATCCCATGTAATCTATCCATTCATGGTGGGATTCACCCAACCTTGGTCTCACATTGCTATCTTATAGATGCAGTATAGATCATCATCACTCTCATAATCGTGGACTGGTTCTGTATAGCGCGATCGTTCAGTAGGATCTAGGGGTATTATTACGTGCAGTGATTTCTTCTCAAAGGTCACCTTTCGATTCTTCTGATTGATTACCCCATTGATATCAATAGCCCAGTCAATTCCCAAGAGAGAAGGGTAGGGATTGCTATCATCCACTATCTCTATTACTTCAAAATTCGTGAGTGTGTGCGCTCCATCAATGTCCATGCTCACCCCCTGCAACCACCCCATGGGGATGATTTTCTGTTGATTCTCCATCCTTAGCTGAATCAGAGACCATTGCAGCACAAGTCTCCCCATTTTCTCCCATGTCTATTTTGGTAGGAAATTCACATCTGACCCAAAATCCAGAATGACTTGATCCATTTCATATTCTTCGATTTGCGGGTGAGTCTCATTTCACACCCTATACTTGTTTTATGCTTAGTGATCTTTTAGACTACGTGCGGTTCACCTGGTCTGGTCCCAGTACATCTATTGATGAATTCTTGTAACCCTTTCACAACATTACTATCGTGCAGTAACTTCATACAGGTTTCCAGGAAAGTTATGAGCATAGAACAATCCATATCTAGCTCAAGATTATCCTTGCTTCTTGAGGTGGAGGCCTCAGTAAAGCTCTTCTTAGCTTCCATGAAGGTTTCATGAGTGCGATGCAAATCGAACTCAGCCTCTTTCATCAGAGCTTTGTGAACCCATGTATTGTCTTCTGGATGTTTTCCCTTTTCATACCCTATCGTGATGCCACTCTTGAGCACTATATTTATGTTCAGATCTTCCTCACGTGGCTTAGACCTCATCATCTGAAGGTTCTGAGTCAATGCATGTGGTAGTGCCCATTTGTCTCATATCCTAGCTATCAGCATAGGATAATCTTTTGTTTCATGACCAAACAACGTGCAATACTTGTGCAACGGATGTGTTGGATTAGTGCAATCATGGGGATAGTGTCGTGGTCCTCTACAATTGTAGCAAATCAACTGTACACAACCTCTATGAAGTCCTCCTTTGCCTCAGCCTCGTATGTATCCCTGAAATCATGTTTGTGCCATCCATGCATTTTGGTCAAGGGGTCGTGTTTCAGCCTGAACCCTATAAACGGGAGTTCTCTCCATCATCAATTCATAGCTCCTGCAAGTATGCTCATCATGTCCTACTGACCTAAAAAAGTTGCAAAACAGTTGTTGTGGTGCTTGTACATACTTTTTTAGCAAGTGACAGTTATCAGTGGCATGTTTTCTAACTATCTGACACATAGTGCACCATAATGTAGGCCCCACACTAGGTCCTACTTGAGCTTCCAGCCTTAAAGGCATCGATCCTCCTCTTGCAATGTAATTTTCAAAGATCAGGCAATGGTCTTTTTCATGACCTTGACTCTTGCACTTCAAGCACCATACTTCCTAACGTACTTCTGGTTTAACCGTCCTGTCCTGCTTCAAACATTACATCTCAAGGCACACATTCTGTAGCTAGGAGTGGATCTGTTGAACTCCAAGATTAGGATCTCGCATCGGAGTCTCATGTAGTCTCATGGCAATTCGCAAGGCCTCTACTTGAGTTGTTATCTTCTACTGTGATAGTACGCTCCTTATGTGGGGTACTAGCGAAGCCACAAACCACTTGTGATGCTATCCATCTGTCAAATTCATATTGGCTTCACGGATTTGACACTTCAATCTTTGATCCGATTCCCAAGGTGTCTTGCCTAGTCACATCGCGATCTCTTTGATCCCACAATCGACTGTGCCTCAGACTTAGGCCTGCTGAGTTCCCTATTTAGTGCTATTCAGATGTCTACTACTCCAGCATCCGGGTTATTGTTAGAGTACTTAATATACTAGGTTAGTGCACGATCTTATAGAGCAGTAACCAGTGTTGCCTTCTTTATGTGATCATCCATAACACCTTGAGATTCCCATATAGCCCTCACACCAAACCAGAATTTGTCTGGGTCCTCATTTCCCAAGCCTTTGAACAAAGGAAACCTCATTTTATTTGCCATACTAAACCGCGATGGAGGTGGAGGTGGTGCAGGAGAAGTTGGAGGCAATGGCAGTGAAGTTAGAGGTGGTATTCACGGGAATCCTTGTCTTATTAACTGAATAGCGCCTCAGGAAGAAATCTTTTTTATTGCTTCTTTGTCCCTTCGTAGAGGTGAAATCAAGGGGCTATACTCTGGACCCTTACTTCCTTCGTTTCTATAAATTTTTCCGCTTCGCGTAGTCCCGAACATCAAGGTAGTTGCATAACTCGTTTTTCGCACAATAGCATTTTAATCCAAGTATTCAAAGATTTTATGTACTTACCTCATGGTCCTTTGAAAAAGCGTCACTCTACCTCACTATAGCTAACTGAGGCGTCGACCACGAATTCAGTAAAAAATCCTCCTATGACGTGATCGAGCCAATGATCGATAGTGCACGTGATCTTATCCTTTGATGCTTCCAACCTTCACACTAGCTCTTGGGTCCACACAATAGGACCATCAAGTTTACACCTCCTTTGACTATCTATTGGCTTCACAATCCATTGGTATAACTCAACTGGAAAGGAGGCGAAAAATATTTCATGGATCTCTGTATACAGGTACCTGCCTAGCCACTATTCTTTTGTTAGTTGCGGATTTCTGTTTTCTTGTGCTGTGAACTCGTGGATCCTTCTACCTAACCAGCCTTCGATTTCTTTCTTAGTTGAATTCCAGTGATATGACATCATAGATCTCTTATGCAGATTCTGATCCTGGCAATGGAACCATTTGTTGGATTGAGGGGGCCTGACCCAAGTTCAGCGTTAGTTAGAAAAAACAATCCCTACACTACAGGCCCTTTCAAAATCAGCCCACGGAGCGTGGAGTGAAATCTCATGCGAAGTAGTATGGGGGGATGCTAGAACCAAGTTTCCACACCCTTGAGATGGTTGTGATGTCAGTTTATTCTGGCTATACTTGCCTTCGTGCATGTTGCTTAGCCCTCTGTTCCACCCTTTAGTGCCTTTGCAAAAGGGTAGAATCGGCTTTCACGCAACCCTAACTTGGGGCTGAGGTACTTTCACGCTGATAGGGCAGTGAACTACAATATCTCCCAAACTAGGCTAAGTGTCTTACTTATCTTATTAACCGACCTTAGTTAGTTTCGCGTAAACAGGTGTTCGTACTTGTGTTCACTTAACCAGAACATTTATATACATCCGTGTATCATATAAGCATTATACGTGAAATTCATACCCAACCTAACAAGATGCATAAAAAAGAAATAAAGATGCATAAATTATAGAATACTTCTCTTTGTTGATAATTCTGGACAATTACAGACTTGATCCACCCTGCGCGCTCAGCTGCAGGGTTCCGCACACTCAACTGCGGACTTCTAGTCTAGGTCTCTGCACACTCAGCTACAGAGCCTATACCTACACTATGACTTAGACTTGTTGCTCTAAGTTATGACTCTTTTCTTTCTTTGATTTCTTGCCCTAAAACTATTTATAGCTTCGCGCTATTTTTACAATCCAGTGGTCTGTGGACTATGGGTAGATCTTCTATAGCTAACATAACATTTCCAAAATAAGGGCAGACAACCCTATGAGTCTTTAACACCTATGCGCTCTGCAACCACAAAGTGTTGAGTCTTTACCCTTGGATTACAAAATTTGACTAAAATATGGGCTTTAAGCCGCAAAACTACACTTGGTGGATCCCGCACCCAATAGAAGGTGGTCACCCTTACACAACTTGCAAGAGAATTTAACTTTTTAGGGTTGATTGGAAGATTACTCTATACTAGTTGCATATGTAGTAGTGCTTGCTTGGTTTCCTCTTACTTATTTTGCTTCTTCTTAATATTCCCTTTATTCTTCTTCATGTCCACCTCATTACTAAATTGGAGGCTTTCACTAGACGAAGAGGAAGAAGAGGAAGAAGATTGAACAATTGGAGAAGGAAAAGGGTCAACTTTAGGATCAAGTTGAGGCTGATATTGTTCAGGTGGAGGAGAACTTGGTTGAGAAGTAGTTTGGAATTTTAGAACCATAGTGGTAAAAAGCAAACAAACTAGAAAACCAATGGTAAATCCAAGAATGGGAAACATTTCCATATAAGGTGCACCAATATTTCCAGAAGAAGGAAAAGGGTCAGGATTTCCGTTAGAGGGGTGTCCTTGATTGGTAGACTCCAGAATTGTTTCCATTAGTCTCGACCTAATATCTACTAAGGAGTTGTTCATGGCGAAGATGTTGTTTTGCGGTCAAATAATTGATTTTACAAATTAAAGACAAAAGAAAATCAAAGTAGGTAAACTAGGCATAAAGGTTTACCAAACAACCATAAACTACAATATACACTTTTGTGAACCAAGGACTTAACGTACATGTAGGAAATCTCCCCAAAGTTTTTGTTCGATGTACCATGGTATACAAGGTGGCCGACTTAGTTACCTATGGTGGGTAGCAACCTCTAGGGGAATTCCAAAATATTCTCCACAGTATGTGGAAGTGCAATCCATAGTAGTGTTTTCTAATGCATAAATGTTTGATGAGAGCATTCCCATATACTTTACATGTGTGGTGCACCATCCAGTCTACCCAAATGTACATGGAGAATGATCATATACACTCAAGTATGTGGAACAAAATTTCACCCACGGGATACATCACTCACAAACAATGATAAGTCCTACATTTAATGAAGTCGAAACACATCTCTAGACTAGACCTCTAAATGTTTGTGTTAATGTTACAAATGCTCATTAGATTTATTGAGGTGAATTTTAGAGTTGATCTTGAATTAGATTTCGATTTCAAGGCTCAAAACTCAATGTCACCTGAACACACCTATGATGCAACTAATATGACCATAATAATTATTTTCATTTTCCTTTTAATAACGAAAGGCCTAACTATGTAGGGAATGAAGAAATCAATAAACAATGCAACAAACAAGTGATGCAACAATATATTTCCTCAAATTCACTATTCCAATAAAAATCAAAATCCTATATGAGATGCAAAGAGATTTTTATTTTATTTTCTTTTAATGTTTCAAATGAAAAGAAACATATGATTGCAACTTGATCATTGATGAAAAGAAACCACATATACTTTTAATTGTAATGTAAAAGTGCTTTTTCAAATTCAATAATCAATTTATCCATACAACCCAAATTTGAAAATAACAAATAAAGAGAGAAACAAAATCTTATAAAAAATGGTGATGTAATTCAGAGGTGATTAAAACTCATACATTGAGAGGGGGATTTTTTTTTGCAAACATGAAAGCAGAAACACGCAATTTCACACTACGGAATTCCAATTTCACACTAGAGGCATGGGAAATTTTAGGGGCTAATGTTCACCCAGTGGGCTAATTTTCCATGATTTTTCCACAAAGAAGATTCGCCAATTTCTAATTTTATAAAAGATGATTCACCCAAATTTTAGAATATAAAATTATTTTACCTTAAAAGTCGCCAACATTATATAGAGACTATATATAAAATCATTATAAATTGTAATAATTTTACAAATATATCAATAAACATTTTATAGTTTGCATATTACATATTAGTGAGATTCAAAAATGTTTTTAAACTTCAAGGAAATTTCCATCCTTAAAATTTTCCTTGCCTAAAGGCAATGCATGATGCATAATATTTTTCTTTTCAATTCCACTTAATTTTTAGATGAAAACTAAGATATTCACCTAATCACTAATAAAAAACACCTTTTTAGAATGATGATTGAAACACCAATTCTTTAAAGCAATCCAATGATCAAGTAATCAGTTTGGTAATAACCTAACGACCAGAAGAATGTAAAATGAAAAAAACTTCTTATCAAAGGAACTCAAAAATGAATGCAAAGCAAATGGAGGCTTCAAAGAGACCAAAAGGCACTCAAAGAATCAAGGAAGAGCAAGTAAAAGAGGGTTGATTAGAGAGAAAATCATGTTGGCATTATGGCTAAAGTGTTGTCCTTGATGGCAACCGATACAGGTGATGGATCACTGTACAACAGGTCAGTAGCAGAGATTGATGATCAGCTCTCAAATATTGAAGAAAATAAGGAGTACGCAGGCACATCGTACAAAAGGTGCGGGCACGCAGGCATGTCTTATATAAAGTGCGTACATACCCGCAGGTTACCCGTTCATGAGGTGCGTACCCCCAGTTCACTTACTTCAAGGCAGAGAAGCACGCTCACGTGGGGTTTCTTATGTTTGGCTCGTGGTATTTAGCCTGCCGTTCTTGATTCTATGCTTTTGCCCCGTGGTATTGCTTTATATTATTATTATTATTGAGCCCCATGTTTTTGGGTCCCTAGTATTGGGTATCTATGGTATTGATCCATGATTTGAGGAAGAGCTTGCCTATATAAAGCAAAGGAGATCATTTGGCTAGACACTTGTGAAATTAGAAGATCTAAAGAGAAGCTAAATCTGAAATTCTAGTGATGGGTTTGTGAGAGATAGCTCAAGGAGAAACATGATAATTACAAGACGGATCTCCTAATGGGTTGATATCTCCTCGGTGCATGTTCAAATCTGTAGATCTGACAGTCTGGGTTATTCTTGAAGTCATAAGATTATCTATACCCACAGGTACGCAAGTACAGTGAAGGAAAAGTGCGTAGGTACGCAGGTGCAGAAGCACTGCAAGTGCGGAGGTCTGTGGTGCCACAGAAGGCGCAGCTGCGGAGGTACGCGGCGCCACAGAAGGCGCAGCTATGGAGGTACGCGGTGCCACAGAAGGCGTAGCTGCGGAGGTGCGCGGCTCCACAGAAGGCGCAGCTGCGGAGGTGCGCGACGCCACAGAAGGCACCGCTGCGGAGGAGCGCGGCGCCACAGAAGGCGCAGGTGCAAAGGTCCGTGGCGCCAAAAAAGAACAGTGCGTACTTGTACGTAGGCATTACATGGGTGAAGCTGCGTACTTCTCTTGAAATCAAATTAGTTGTCCATGTTTATCCTTGTTGTGTTCTGGGTCTGGTTTCTGGTATTATGATCTGATAACAACAGTCTGAGAAGTGATTGATTATGTTCTTAATGACTCATCTTTATCTAATCTGATGGACTAGATCTGATTGATGACTCTCATTATATATGTATTGATCTAGTGATTGGGTGATTCAGAAGATTTTTTGATTATGTGCTTCAATGTTGTTGTTGGGTCCAGTATGAAAATTGGATGAAACATGGCCTTTCAGATTATGTGTTGTGCTTCAGTGTATCCAGTATGAAAATTGATGAAACGTGGTACCTGGAGGAGAGAAGATTGTAGGCCAGCGCCTACGTACTAGTACTTAAGCTAGTACAAAAGCAAAGGGGAATCTTTGCAGCATTGTAGCAAGTAGCAGCCTGCGTACTAGTAAATGGATCGGCTAGTACAAGAGCAAAGGGGGTTGTAGCTCCCGTACTGGTATAAGACTGCACCAGTACAAATATTGTAAAAGGATTCTCTTATTAAGAAGAAGATTGAGATGACTTGCAGCAGGTGGTTTTCTCCCGCATTGGGTTTCCACCTTATATCATGGTGTTCATGTGTGTGCCTTATATGTGATGATCTATTCTATGTTACTGCATCTGTTAACTGATAATATGGTTGATAATGTTCTAATGCACTCATTGAAGATCAATTAACTTAATCATAAGAAGTTGTCGAAGTAGCATATATGAATCAGAGTTTGGAAAGGAAAAAGTTTTATTAATGTGATAACACTGATTCACCCCCCCTCTCAGTATTATTTCCAACAATTGGTATCAGAGCAGGTCCTTTAATAGAAGCTTGATCGCTTGAAGGAGATCCGTGGAACAATGGGAAAGAAGCTTAAGAAGAAAGCTCATAAGAAGAAGAAGACATCTCAGAGGAACTATGAAAGTGGGAGAATCGATTGGGGATTAGGTATAAGAAGCGCTTCATATTCAGAATCAAATTCAGAATCAGTTCAGAATGAAGATGACCATTCAGGTATGAATTTGCTATCCTATGATGTTCCAGCTATCCTTCCTTTTGGAAAAGATGAAAGTGATAGTGAGAGTACTGAATTTGCTCTTATGGGTGAGCAAGAAAGATATCAAATAGAGGCAGAATTTAACAGGCTGACAAATAAAATTAGTGAACAAGAAAAGCTTCTGAACATAAAGAGTGGTGCCCTTAAAGAAGCTATTACTAGGCTAAAAGCTCATCAAAAGGTATGCAAAGAAAAGTATCAAAATTTGCAGGTTGAAGCAACATCTCTAAGAAATGAAGTCATTGAAAAGAACACAACAATCAAGGAGCTCAGAGATCGATCCAGTTATTATGAAAGTCTTGAAGCCACGATCCTCTCACTAAAGGGAGATCTTGAAGAATCAAGGAAGCAGAATGAAGATCTTCATCAAGCAATTGAAAAACAAGACAATGAGGTCATCTGCCTAAAATCCCAGCTGGAATGTGCTTTCCGAGTTCGTCAAATGCAGCAGGATCTGAATGAAAAACAAGAAAATGAGATTCTCAAACTAAGAGAACAAATGGAAGACGGAAGAAAAGCTGAAGAAGATTTGAAAAGGAAATCTCTTGAAAAAGAAGAACAACTTCAGGTTGAGGTAAATATCTTGAAAGGTAAAATAGAATATAAGGATAAGCTTTCACGATTTCAAGATAGTACCAAAGTCTTGGATGATATTCTTAGTAGTCAAAGGTCTCCTGCTATCAAGACTGGACTTGGTTTGCATGAATCAGTTGAAGGAGAATCTAGTGCACAAGGTGAAGCAAGGAACTCTAAAGAGAAATCTAAAATGATCAACAAGGAGATAAGAGGTCAACCCCATCAACAACCAAGGAAAGAAATTCTTAAAAGAAAATCTTTTTCTCCTTATTATGGAAGTAATAGTTGGCCATTTACTCAGATGAATAATGTTGAATGTTATGTATGTCATAATCTTGGACATGTTGCAGCTAGATGTAGAAGAAGAAGGGTTCAAGACCATTATGCAGAAAGATCATCACATTCAAGGTACTTTAATGGATATTGCTTTTCTTGCAATATGTATGGTCACAAGGCTGCTGATTGCTACAAAAGGAATATGAAACATGTAAAATGTTATGCATGTAACAAGATTAGACATATAGCAAAGGAATGCAGGAATAAAGCACAGAGATCACACCAAAAGGAGAAAACATCATCACGCTTGAAGATATGGAGGAAAAAGGAAGTACAGTCAAAAAGTGGCGGCACAACACAACATACAGACATACCAGAATCAGAGGGAGCTGAAAGTACAAAACTTCAGTGTCCTCAATCTCATATGCAAATTTCATGAAATGAAGTCACATATATACGCGAGTTAGACACTGCAAAGTCGCGTATATGTCAGTATGAGGAAAAGCAGTGGGGACAGGTTCATGAAAAGGATCAGTTTGGTTTATTTGCGCTATTTGATAATGATTACAATTTGCTAATGATGTGTGGAAATGTCTTGATGGTTAGAAGTATTTTGTTTCTAACTTGAAAATGATGATGACTTGATACTCCTTGCTGATATGCATGATCAGATCTGACAGTAAACAAGATGGCACAGGTTTAGGGGAGCATATGCTTTTAATGCATTGTTGGCATTATGGTTAATAGTCCTTGGTGATGATGCTTATGATATGGTTCCTAGATCAGATTTGTGGTTGATTCACTAATGGTGCCTACATGGTGATCTTCATAAGGATAAGAAGAAGTACTTGATGATGTGTCTCTCATATACTGTTGTCGCCATATGCATAAAGATCATATATTGCAGGATTGTTCTTGGCACATCTATGGATGAGGATTGTTGGCTGGGTACATGGATGATTATTCAAAGTTGCATTGTTGGATGATGAGTTCTTACCTATATGATGATAGGTTGTTTCGTGCATATGTTGATTGATGCAGATCTTCCCTATTGATGATACTTGGTCCACACAGATCTGGGTGGCTATGGTGTTTCTCACATATGATAGAATGACTCTATATTCTATGCAAAAGGATGAGTTGATGCGGACATATCTTGATGATTCATGCACTAATTCAAGTTGCTGGTGACATATGCTATGGAGCAAACCATACAGTGTCGTTACTGATGTTTATCATGATCTTATTTAGGTGTCTTATCATGTATATCATTCGATGTAAAGGTCATATCAAGACTCATGATGTAATAATGTGTCTCTATCTATTATAGTCATTTGATGAAATTTTTCAGTCATATCAAGGTCATGTAACGGCCTATCTTGGTTTCCCCACTATGCCTTGGATGAATGATGTAATGTTCTTGGTTGTCATTTTCTGGTATATCCCCACTTGGTTGGGTGATGAACGTTTGTATTGAGTCTTTTGGTGATAGGAAGGTCATTTATGATATATAGAGTCATGTTCTTCTTGTAGAACATCTTTTGCAGACCTTGCTTACAATCGGGGGAGCTTGAGCATGGACAACACTATATAGCAGAGCAAATATTTCAGAAAGAGCATTATTAGATTGGAGCACCATGGCATATACAAAGGGGGAGTTCATTCAGAGACTTTAGCAGATCTCATTTATAGTCAAGGCGAGCATGTTCTTAGGGGGAGCATAACCCTTTGCCCTTGATGTCAAAGGGGGAGAGTGACTTGGTGTGGTTGCCATCATGTCCAAAGGGGGAGATTGTTGGCATTATGAGACAAGTGTTGTCCTTAATGGAAAATCACTCCGATGATAAATTATAGTGCAGCAAAGTTATTTTCAAGTTCACGGAATTTTATTCAGAGAAAAGTTTACTTCATGTAGAGAAAAGTTCACGAAATTTTATACAAAGAAAAGTTTATTTCATGTAGAGAAAAGTTCACGGAATTTTATGCAGAGAAAAGTTTATTTCATGTGGAGAAAAGTTCACGCACTTTCATGGTTGGTTCATGGTATTAGTCCCACAGTTTTTGATCCTATGGTTTTGGCCCGTGGTATTGGTCCATGATGTGAGGAAGAGCTTGCCTATATAAAGCAAAGGAGATCATTTGGCTTGGGTATGCTTTTGGGTTGAATATCTTAAGATCTTAAATATTGGGATATTGTTTCAAAAGCTCGATCTATATGAAAGTGAAGTGGAAAGCGAATCTGTGAAGGGTGATCTCTCGAGCGCTGCAGCTGCGGAAGTGTGGAGGCACCACAGAAGGCGCAGTGCAAAGGCGCCACAGAAGGCGCAGTGCGGAGACACCAAAGAGGCGCCACAGAAGGCGCAGTGCGAAGGCGCCACAAAAGGCGCAGTGCGGAGACGCCACAGAGGCGCCACAGAAGGCGTAGTGCGGAGACGCCACAGAAGGCGCAGTGCGGAGACGCCACAGAAGGCGAGTACGGAGGTGCCCCAGGAGACGCCACAGAGGTGCCACAGAAGGTGCAGGGCGGAGGCGCCATAGGAGACGCCACAGAGGCGCCACAGAAGGCGAGTGCGGAGACGCCACAGAGGCGCCATAGAAGGCGCAGTGTGGAGATGCCACAGAGGCGCCATAGAAGGCGCAGTGCGGAGACGCCACAGACGTGCCACAGAAGGCGCAGTGCGGAGATGCCACAGAGGCGCCACAGAAGGCACAGTGTGGAGACGCCACAGAGGCACCACAGAAGACGCAGTGCGGAGACGCCACAGAAGGCGTAGTATGGAGGCGCCACAGGAGACGCCACAGAGGTACCGCAAAAGGTGCAGTGCGGAGGTGCCACACGAGACACCACAGAGGCGCCACAGAAGGCGCAATGCAGAGATGCCACAGAGGCGCCATAGAAGGCGCAGTGCGGAGACGCCACAGAAGGCGCAGTGCAGAGATGCCATAGAGGCGCCACAGAAGGCGCAGTGCGGAGGCGCCACAGGAGACGCCACAGAGGTGCCATAGAAGGCGCAGTGCGGAGACACCACAGAGGCACCACAGAAGGTGCAGTACGGAGAAGCCACAGAAGGCGCAGTGCGGAGACGCCACAGAGGTGCCATAGAAGGCGCAGTGTGGAGGCACCGCAGAGGCGCCACCGAAGTCGTAGTGCGGAGGCACCATAGAAGCCGCAGCTGCAGAGGTGCACGGCGCCACAGAAGGTGAAGTGCATAGCGACACAGGCCAGAGAAAGGGAAATTGCGTATCTGTCTTAAGATCTTTTGTTGACTGATTTTTTTGTTGATAAGGTGTTCTGGGTTTAGTTTACTGTTATTGTGGATCTGGTTATCTGGGTGACTTACTGGTACTTGATGATCATTTGATGTTTATGGATCCAGTTTGAAAATTTATGAAAAGTGTTCCTTGAAAGAAAAGAAGTAGGGGGTTGTAGCTCCCTTCCAGGAGAGACTGGAAAACGAGAGAGAGTTGTAGCTCTCTGCAGGTTGCAGCCTGCGTACTGGTAAAGGACTGCACCAGTACCAGACCATTGTAAAAGGAGTTTCTAATTTGAAAGAAGATAGAGACATATTGCAGCAGGTGGTTTTCACCCACATTGGGTTTCCACCTTATATCTGGTGTTCTTTGATGTGACTGTCTCTTTTTCTTGCTCATTATTTTATGGTACTGATATGCAAAAATAATTCAAATCGTAAATAAGGAAGATTTGTTAAAAGAACTAGATAATATTGATTCACCCCCCCTCTCAGTATTATTTTCAACAATTGGTATCAGAGAAGGTCCTTCTAAAGAAGCTTGATCGCTGAAGGAAGATCTTTCATCATGAGCAACTACAAGAGGAAAGCATCTATCAGGCCACCGATTTTTGATGGGACAAACTTCAATTATTGGAAGGTAAGAGTTACTGCATATCTTCAATCTCTTGGTACGGATTTTTGGGATATCATAGAGACAGGCTACACTTTTCCTTCAGCTACTCCTACAGATGCGGCTGAAAAGAAGAAATATGAAACAAATGCTAAAGCAGTCAATACTTTGCTGGGATGCTTATCTCAAACAGAGTTTGTGAAGGTTATGCAATATAAATCAGCAAAAGAAATATGGGACAAGATTTTCTTGAGCTACGAAGGAGATGAACAGGTAAAGCGTGCTAAACTTCAAACTCTCAGGATTCAGTATGAGAATCTCAGGATGTATAATGATGAAAGTGTGGCTAACTACTTTCTTCGGGTAGATGAGATTGTTATTTGCATGAAAAATTTGGGTGAAGAAATAAAAGAGGCTATTGTGGTTGAAAATGTTCTAAGGTCATTGTCCCCCAAGTTTGAATCTAAAGTATCTGCAATTGAAGAAAAGGAAAATCTATGAATTCTTACTATGTCTCAGCTACATGAAATTCTAACTGCTAATGAAATGAGAAAGGGAGGTCCATCAAATAGAAGAGAATCTGCTTTCAAGGCGTCAGGCAAAGGCGATTATTATGAAGCAAGTCACGTACCAGAAGAAGAAGAAGAAGAATCAAATTTTGTCAGAAATCTTCAAAGGGGTTCTGAAAGGTTCAGAGGTAAGTTACCTTTTAAATGCTTTGCTTGTGGAAGAGTAGGTCATTATGCTGCAAAATTTCCTTATAAGGATAAAGGAAAGGAACCTACTAGATGGAACAAGAAACAGGGTACAAATAAGAAAAGCTACTACACTCATGAAGATAGTGATGGTCTATCAAATAGTGATGAAGATGAACAAGATAATGAATATAAACTGTTAATGGCAATTGAAGATGATGATTATATGGATGCTATAGATGTGGATAACCTTTTTGAAGAAATTACTAGACTCAAGAGATGTATAGAAGAAAAGAATATGATCATTGATACTCTACAATTCCAAATTGATGAAAAGGAAAAACGTTTTGAAAAGTTAGAAGGTGAAATTGTTGCTCTTAGAAAAGAGATTGAGAAAACAAAAGCTACTAATCTTAAGTTTGTCAAAGGATCTGAAACTTTGGATGAGATTATCAATGTACAGCGTTCTCCTCTAAACAGAACAGGTCTGGGCTATAATGGAGAAACTTCTCAAGCATCCACTTCAAAAAGTTATCTTGATGCAGCAAAAAGGAGTGAGCAAAAGCACAATGGAGACTATCAGGTAAAGCAGGGACAAATTGCAAACAAAGGCTATCAGGGCAATCTGTTTTAAGAGAACAAAAGCTACAACCAGCCACAGGTAAAGTCTTCTCAATTTGATTCAAGAATGAATAAAAATAGAGATTACAATCACCTGGCCGGTAGATTTGATAACCGAAGAAGTTTCTTCAATGGACAATGTTTTTCTTGTCATAACTTTGGTCACAAAGCAGCTCAATGTGTTGCATATAAGACAATCATGACTAGAGAAGCTCAAAAACAAAGAAGTATGACCGGGATTATAGAAAGGACCTATA
>APFE031683586.1:64279-79244 GCA_000404065.3 Pinus taeda
GCTAGTACAAGAGCAAAGGTGGTTGTAGCTCCCGTACTGGTATAAGGCTGCACCAGTACAAAATATTGTAAAAGGATTTTTCTTATTAAGAAGAAGATTGAGATGACTTGCAGCAGGTGGTTTTCTCCCGCATTGGGTTTCCACCTTATATCATGGTGTTCATGTGTGTGCCTTATGTGTGATGATCTATTTCTATGTTACTGCATCTGTTAACTGATAATATGGTTGATAATGTTCTAATGCACTCATTGAAGATCAATTAACTTAATCATAAGAAGTTGTGGAAGTAATATATATGAATCAGAGTTTGGAAATGAAAAGTTCTATTAATGTGATAATACTAATTCACCCCCCCTCTCAGTATTATTTCAAACACCATATAGCCTACAGGTGCAACATTCTATCTTATTTGCAACATGTATAATTAGCAACCTATGCATGGTATGTCACCTGACAAGCCCTTGAATAGTAGGGTTTCATTGTAAACATTTGAAACTGTGCATGGTTCTACTCCAATAAGTCCGTGCTTCATTAATGCCTAGAATCATGTGCTTTTAATATCCAATTCAGACATCACGCACTATTCATAAAATGGTAAGTGTGTGCATAATTAGTTGTAAAAATGCATCCCAACATTACTTCAACCATGTTTTCCAGCATGCAGGTATATAATTCAATAGTATGTCTGCAATCCAAATTAATAGACTTATCTCTTGCAACCCAGGATTAAAAGTAGTCATAGATAAGGTAATTAACAATGTTGATGGCATGAATGTGGTACCATATCGTTGAGGGGATTTGAACCTGGTTTCCTTTTTGTGCTTTCAATGAAATGCATATCCCACGAAATCCACGAGACAATTCCTTGATTCTGAAGATGGTATTTAGGGTATTCTGGTCAATTGCAGTTTTGGCAATCTAACCGCTGAGGAACATTGAGTGAGGTCCACAAGATTAATATTAACAAAGGCAGCCACCCTGGGGACTTGATCCTGAGACCACCAACTTGTAAGGTGAAAGCACTCAACCATTCAATCTAAACCATGAGCTTATTTTGAACCTAATTCTTATCTCAAAAAACGATTTAAGGCAATAGCTTGAATACAGTGTGCTTGGCATCAGATGGCAAGTTCTCTTATTTTTACAATTAGGTTCTTTCTATTTTCCTCTCAACTTTTTTCTTTATACACTGCACAATTATCCACTGATGGATGGTGTTCCTTCAGTAGGGATACACTAGCTGATTAGTTATTCTAATATAAGTTGTAAGAAGGATGCCCTCTTGAGTTGCGGAGATGACAGCCTTATGACAGAATTACTACAAGTCTGCAATGCTTCGTTAATATAATGGATGCTTTTTGACAGCCTTATGAGAAAATTACTACAAGTCTGCAATGGTCCGTTATTAAATGGATGCTCTATCGGATAACCTTTGAGTACAAAATTTAGCCAAAATTACTGCAAGTCTGAAATGATCTGTTATTAAATGGATGCTTTATCAGATACCCTTTGAGTACAAGAAATATATAGTTTTAGGCAGACATTTCATGGCTAGATGATATAGCTTTAGCTATTCCATTAATGAAAATATTTTAATCCATTACAACAAGAAATGGGCTACAATCTGCAATTAAGATAAACTAATCCAAACCCTTCACTAGATTCGGCATATTTTGGTGCACACCTTTTTAGCTGAAGACATTTATTTTCCAAATTTTTTTTGTACTAGAAGATGCTTTCTTTTTCCCAAAATGGTTATTAAACTAAATAAAAACACTTATATTTAGGGCCTATCATTTTTATTTGGTCAGTACCTTTCAGATTCTAACATCTTCTATGAACACACAATCTTCTATAAAGTTTCTTTGTGTTAAACTTCCTCTTTTTTTGCACAAAAACAGTTAGACTTTATGTTCTTAAAAACTGTGGCTAAACCATATAGCGTAGGTTTACAAGAAATATATAGTTTTAGGCAGACATACCCTAGAGTGCACAGATAAGTATAAATTATGCAAAAAAATGTTGTGGAGGCCTATCCATTTCATTCTACTCTGAAATTTGCATGTGTGCTGCTTAAGAAACTGACATAATAACAACACTATTAGACAAAAAATGGTATGAGCACACATTTTAAGAGAAAATTTTGATTGTACACACCTAAGGATAGGTAGGAGACGAGGTCATTCAAAGCTGTTCCTTCCAGTCAATGAAATTACATGGGTTGGTAAGGCTAAAATTATATCGAAACTGCCCACATTCTTTCCCCTTGCACATGGTTTGGTGAGGCTGCAAATATATTGAAACTGCCCATGATAGTTTGCAATTTGGCCACAGTTGTGTGTCTGATGGAATCCGATTGTTTTTATGGTCTCGATGATGTTTTTAGGGTCCTGTTTCTGACAAGAGGGAGGACCCAGGAATGTGTGAACTTTCAGATTCAATAGCTATACATAGTGTTTGAATAGCGTGTTTGTTATATGCAATGGCTACTATTCAACATATTTTTAATGAAAGTGATTCCATATAATGTGCAAAACTGCACAAGCACAATGAGTACTTATAGCATAATAAACAAAAAACTAGTGCATTGTTCAGAAAATAGTTAATATATCATGAGTTATGCACAAGATTCACAAAAGAAGCACACTGCTTCCAAGTGATGCGTCTCAAACTGCCTACCCTAAGTGTCGGAACTTTATGGAGATCCCTCCAAGGCCTACTAATATGAACCACTTATAAAATATTATTACAAAGCCATAAGGAGTCTAGTCAGCCTTTAAAAAAGGTCTACAAAGGGTAAATTAAATGAGGGAAATATATGGCAATTGCCTTACTTGAAACACATCTCTTAATGGGTTTTACGTTGTGTAAGAAACGTGTGGATTTTTCCTAGAAGAATCGCATGTCATGTGAAAAAAAAATATTGCAGAAAGGATCAGTATCAGGAATGGATGGAAAATATTCCTATTTCAATGATGTTTTGACAGTACTGCAAGACTATAAGGACCTTTGAGTCGCTTGACGTTCTTCCAAATTTTCACAATACGTACCTTGTCACTAAATCTTATTAAAAGGCATTTTTGTTAATTTGGTCTACCTTGGGTGGTTAATATGAGAGGTTGTTCTCCTCCCCATCTAGGTTGTGCACTTATTATTGTTTCACCATCAAAAGTTAGCCTATCCATTTCATTCTACTCGGAATTCTGCATGTGTGCTGCTTAAGAAACTGACATAATAACAACACTATTAGACAAAACATGGTATGAGCACACATTTTCAGAGAAAATTTTGATTGTGCACACCTAAGGATAGGTAGGAGATGAGGTCATTCAAAGCCCTTCAAATTACATGGGTTGGTAAGGCTAAAATTATATCGAAACTGCCCACATCCTTTCCCCTTGCACATGGTTTGGTGAGGCTGCAAATATATTTAAATTGCCCATGATAGTCTACAATTTGGCCACAGTTGTGTGCGTGACGAAATCTGATTATTGTTATGGTCTAGATGTTGTTTTCAGGGTCCTGTTTCTGACAAGAGGGAGGACCCAGGAATGTGTGAACTTTCAGATTCAATAGCTATACATAGTGTTTGAATAGCGTGTTTGTTATATGCAATGGTTGTTATTCAACATATGTTTAATGAAAGTGATTCCCTATAATGTGAAAAATTGCACAAGCAAAGTGAGTACAACAGAATATAGCATAATAAAAAAGAAAATAGTGAATTGTTCAAAAAATAGTTAATAGAATCATGCACAAGATTCACAAAAGGAGCACACTGCTTCCAAGTGATGGGTCTCACACTGCCTGCCCTAAGTCTGAGCACTTTATGTCGATCCTGCCAAGGCCTACTAATATGCACCACTTATAAAATATCATGGAAAATCCATAAGGAGTCGATTCAGCCTTTGAAAAAGGCTTGCAAAGGGTAAATTAGGTGAGAGAAATATATGACAATTGCCTTGCTTGAAACACATCTCTTAATGGGTTTTACGTTGTGTAAGAAACATGTGGATTTTTCCTAGGAGGATCACATGTCATGTGCAAACAAAATATTGAATAAAGGATCAGTATCAGGACTGGCTGGCAAATGTTCCTATTTCAATGATGTTATGACAGTACTGTAAGACTATAAGGACCTTTGAGTCACATGAGGTTCTCCCAAATTTGTACAATACATACCTTGTCACTGAATCTTATTAACAGGCATTTTTTTTAATGTGGTCTACCTTGGGTAGTTAATATGAGAGGTTTTTCTCCTCCCCATCCAGGTTGTGCCCTTATTATTGTTTCACCATCAAACGTTATCCCTGTTCGATTAGATTTCGCATTCACATCACATCTTCTTTGACTAGAATTTTGTGTTGTGGTGAAATTTATGCATTGCACATACTCCTGTCACGTGAAAAAGAAACCTCCTGTTAATATTATGGAGACAGCCTTGACAACGAATGCCATTCCTTTGTTGTTGAATGGTTGCACCGAGATTCAACCACTACTTTAGATAATCGATGTTGGTTCTGTAACCTCATTAAAAACAACATCCTCGTACTTCCACATTACTCTATCTAATGGAACACATCAACATAAGACTTTGCTACCATCAGCATATGGCCCACAGGTTGTATCTAGAGACATCCAAATTGGCTTGATAATTCTACTTAAAAAAGCAGCTTGCGCAGTGCTCCAAAACTCCTCGTAAGGCCCACCATTTGAAGTTACCCTCTTTTAATTTTTCCCTTCTAAATGATTCTTGCATTAAAAGAAGGAAAATGGAATCTTCATTAATTAATTTCTCATTTGTTTACATAAGGTCCATCCGAGTGGTTGAGCTTGAAGTTGTGATGCGCTCAGCAGCATTGACGAAGAACGCATCGATGCTACTACATGCACAAGAAGGTACATCAAAATTTAGCTCCTCATCAGCTGAAGATACCTTGCCCTCTGTAGTTACTCCACCAACTACGGCAACAACTACAACAATTCCATTCACAACACTCAGCCCTTACCGAAAGTATTGGTCAATCCAAGGTAGGGTATCGGCAAAGACATCATTGAAGGCTTACACCAATGTACGAGGCTCAGGAAAAGTTTTTGGATTTGGCCTTATCAATCGTGATAAGGAAGAGATCCACCTTTCTGCATTTGCTGAACTGGCCGAATCTCTTTGCAATCTAATTCAAATTGGGCAACTATACACTGTTTCAAATGGCACAGTGAAAGAAGCAAATCCAATCTACAACCACCTCAAGAAAAAATGGGAAATTTACTTGTTTTATGCTTCCACTATCCATCCATGTCCCACAAATGATCCAACGTTCCCTTACCAGGGCTTTCACTTCAAGACTATTGCTAAAATAAAAAATACGCATCCAAATACGAATGTGGATGTCATTGGTGTTGTTACCTCCACTTCACCTACATCAACAATTCGACGGAAAGATGGAAGTGAAACATTAAGGAAAATGCTCATATTAAAAGACAAGTCGGGTTTTAGCATTGATGTAACATTATGGGGAGACCATTGTGACTATATAGGATAGAACCTTTCTGAATTCTACTCTTTCGACAACCCACCAATCCTTGCAATCAAAGGAGGTCGCGTATCTGAATTTAATGGCACCACAATAGGGACGATACCAACAAGCACTCTCACAATAAATCCACAAGTTGAAGAAAATCACTAACTACATGCATGGTTCCGTGAAACAGGTTATAGCTCTTCTTCTCCATCTTTGAGTAGGAACTATGGTGTTGCTTCGAAACATGCCCTACCACGAAAGACGTTTCATGAAATTGCTGGCATGCAACTCTCCGATAAAGCAATCTGAGTTTTAGTTCGAGCAACAATTACTGCTCTTCATATGGACGACTTCTAATTTCTACCATGTCCATTAGATTTCAATGGAAAACAATGCATGAAGAAGGTTGTGCAGCATTCTAACAATCTTTGGCATTATACAAAATGTAATGGTGACTTCCCAGAATGTGACTACCAGTACAAACTTAAAATTGAACTACATGACCACACCGCGAATCTACATAATGTCACCGTTTTCAATGATGCCGAAAACGAGCTCATGGGCATCATGATAAAAGACTTGTTCCTTCTTTCTATCGAACCAACTGATCTACAGGAAATTTGTGGTCAAATTTCAGGACAACGCTTCCAACTAACACTTTCCATTAAAGAAGATTACTTCAACAGTTTTCAATGCTTGCAACCAATACTGATCAATTTAAAAGAAAGTCAATATGCCTCTGCATGCAAGGAAGCACTCATTGACATTCAAGCAATGTCCACTTCAAAACGACCTATTGTTCGCCGCCTATGAACTGCTTTTTAGGGTCTCTTCTAACATGACTGTTTGTACATAAACAAACATTTCTGCACAACTCATTGTCTCATATTGTTGTAAATTACACAGCCATGTTATTATGATGCAAACTGTAGCTTTCACTTCAAATAGTCTCTTCCAGTCATTCCAAAATATGTATGTTTGCCATTTACATTTTAATAATATAGATATCAAGATTTGTAAAGAGTTACTACATATGTTTCTCGTTCGTTGTCTACATGCTATACATTGATCTCTTTCTTGCTAATCTATTCATTTTATCATTCAAACATGTCAAACAAAAAAAATAATTGAAGAAGAAGGGAGCAACATATTTTTTATCTTGCTTCTCTCCTTTCAATAATAGATGTCGAAATAATATATGATTTTATATCACTCCTAATCGCATGTTTTTCCTTCTACCTAATCTACCTACCTTCACCAATGTTGAAATAAAAAATATTAATTCTATGTTCAAATAAAAAGAGTTAATTCTAATACTTGTTGCACATTCTCCAAACATGCACTACTCGTTTATCAAAACTAACAACAATAATTTGTACTTGTTTATATATGCCAACAAACAATAAAATTGCAGCCAAAAACGAGTAGCATCGTCTTCTTTATGCACAACAAAAGGATAGAATAAATGCACGACGTCGACTACTTTATGAAAATCGCAACAAACCTACTACTTCCTCTACATCCCTTCCCACCTCAAATTCCCTCCCAACTATACAAACCAACCCATCTCACATTCATCAATTCCAATATAACCCTCCCCTTAATGAAGAACATTGTCGCTTTCGAGAAAGGATTGATGGAATTTCTACCTTGCATGTTCGCACAATATGCAAGGAAGCATACCCAAGAATGAAAAAAATGCTTTTCCATGGTAGACTCTCTTGTTTTTGTTGTGCGTCATCTAAATCTACCAATCATCTTTCTGAACTAAACAACATGGACCCTGGAGAACAACCCTATGTCCTTCACCAGTTAACACAGGTTGAAGAAATTCTCATCGCACGTGTCAACCCCATTCTACAAGTCACTCATTCCCGTGGTGGTCAATACAAATATAGTGGCCATACAATTAGCTTCCCTCAAGACATCACAACTATTGCAAAATACTTACCCCAAATGCTCTCTGACTTAGACATCCTCATTGTCAAAAGGCAAAATCCATCTGAAAAGGCTTACGAATTCTTTGTTTGCAAATCATGTGTCCTTGCAGCCCTTGAATACAAAATAAAAAATGACCCTTAATACCGTGATGTTAAATTCAATTCGTCTATACTTTTTGCGCTGCCAGATCACCCTACAGACATTTATTCCCTTCTCCATAATGTAACCACCTCCTCTTTTGAACCCCATCAAACCACTATTGATTCTACGTATGCTACTGATGTCATGCTACCTCCATTAGAAATCCAACCCTCTTCTTCCATTCCAATACTCCCAAATTCATGCACTGAGTTTGAGCACATTTGTAACTATTTGCACTTGCCCCATTGAAACTAAACAAGCTCTATCGATTAGCCTCCAACATCTTTAACTGCTATAAATGAACACAATACCATCAGCCTCTTTGCCATGGCATTCCCCACACTCTTCCCTATAGGCAGCGCAATGATCATGCAACCAAGACTTACAAAAGTTGAGATGCATGAATATGCTTTACACTTGTTGCAATACCATGATAACTGCTTTGGCCAACACCCAATATTCCGCTACTATCTTTATAAAATTCTATTGCGCCACCATCGCCAAGCAACAACTAATGTTTTCGTGAAGAAGTACATTGAGAAAAACCTGCCAACAACGGTTTCAGATCTACGCCAGTGTCTGCATCATTCTCCAGAATCAAGATTTCCAGAGCAAATAATGCGGTTCAGTTCAGCCCTACGAGGAAAACAGTATTTCTGGAACAAACGATGACCTGAGCTGACTGACATGATCATGCAAATTGGAAGCCCAACATTCTTCTTCACTCTCAGCGCAGCTGATGCTAAATGGCATGAATTGCACACAATCATGCCCAACAGTGTTCCTTCCAATTCAGTCAACCTCTTCCAATGGAAAATTCAAAACATAATTAAAAGCCCACATCTAACAGCCCAATATATGCATTGCAGATTTACAATTTTCCTTAAAGAAATCCTACAAAAAGGCCTCCATGCTGTCGACTACTGGTGCAAGTATTATTTAATATCCATTTCCCTCTACATTAATTTTATACATTGCATATATATGTATTAACCATATGTAACCTTCATATTATATTCAGATACAAATGGCAACATGGAGGATCCACACACATTCATGGCTTCTTGTCGCTACAAAATGTACCAGACATGGACACACTTGATTGGGACAATGCACTAGAAGTTGCTAATGCATAGAAATATTTCGACCACTACATAACTGCCTGGAATCCATACCAAGTAGAACATCGAAATATTCCACATCACCAATCAACAATTCATAACCCATGTCTTCTTGACATAGCATCAATATTCGTGTCCAATCAGTCTGAAGACTATAAAGAGCTCGTCAACTGCGTTCAACGTCATACAATGTGTCATGAATCTTCTTGTCTTCGTAAGAAAGACAATGTACTTAGCTGCCGATATGGAGTACTATGGGAGTTGAAATCCACTTCTTCACTTTTCATTGACGATAAAGGTCATAAAACCTACATCCCTGCTCACAATGATGAAAGATTGAATATTCACAATGTCTATATACTCTCTATTTGGAGAGCGAATGTTGATTGCCAACCAGTCCTTTCTCGCCATGCTTTGTTGAAATATATTTCAAAGTATGCAGCAAAAGCAGAAGCAAGATCTGGCAGCTACCATCAAATGCTATCACGGCTATCACAAAGTGCCCTTCCAGAAGCACCTACTGTCACTGTCATCTGAAAAATCCTTACAGAAACCATTGCAGATAGAGACATTGGTGCATAAGAAATATGCCATATGTTACAAAAGCTGCCTCTCTCTCTCTGCAGCCATACATTTCGTTCTTTGAATATCAATAGGTTTGTTTTCAGACGTGTTTCACAAGACACTGTAAATCCCAGTTCGACCCCAAACTTTATCGTTGCATAGATGAACAAGCCTACCTCATTAGAATCACTGCCCCTCCTTGAGCTGCTTGCTCGTGGTCATATTCTGCCCAGTAGAGGAAGAACCAATGGAAACACATATTCCCCCCAATGATTGTAGATGTCTTGCCCTGTTACAATTTCATTTCTTCCTCTGCTAATCCTTCTTATGCCACCTTCTTCTAGAGTGAATTACTATTGTATTTCCCCTTCTAAACACTCCCTGATGATATTGGTTCAACTGATTCAGAAATTATTCCACACTGGGAACAAAAAAAGGGTACATATACAGCATGGGATGTCCATCGAGAAATTGAGAACCCACAAAGCCCATCTACCGAAGACCAAACTACCCCGCACACCCCTCCTGATTCCATGCAAATGCATGAATGGCAAATCCTCTCTCAGCTCCACCCAGGTTACAATATTGCAATTGATGACCTCGACATGATTGGCTACCGCGACTTCGATGTCAACCGCAATTAGTCACAAAATACTATCCCTCCCCCCTTGCAAGAAACTACCATAAATTTCATTGAATTCAACCACTCAACCATTCAAAACCAACATCATTCTTTTTCCAACCCTCCCCATGATCACACATTATCCCCTACCCAAAGCATAGCTTTTACCACTATTTTTTCACACTTCGAAGCCCCTTCGCCAAAACCACCACGCAAAATCATCATACAAGGGACAGGTGGCACAGGAAAATCCCATTTGATTAAATGTCTGCACCAAGCATTTGTGGAAAACCCACCAATAAACAAAAACCCTTTGATGTTACTTGCACCAACCGGTGTTGCAGCTTTCAACATAAATGCCCTCACAATTCACTCTGCCCTTCGTATCCCTATCCAAACAATGCATCCTCTCGAAGGCCAACCACTCCTACAACTGCAAGAGTAACTCTGTCATGCAGAATACATTCTCATTCATGAAATGAGCTTCATTGGTCCCAAAATGCTTTCTCGCATTGACGATCGTCTAAGAGAGGCATTCCCTCTTCATCAGAATGCACCATTCGGTAATCGCTCAATTATCCTTGTCAGAGATTTAGGCCAACTACCACTTGTAAAAGACATTCCTTTATACGCTCGGACATCATGTGGCACTGCACTTTGGTGCAGCTTTGACATATTCATAACACTTTCAACCATTTTCTGTCAACAAGGAACTAGCCCATCCCAGGATTCTTTCCGGCAAATACTTGCAAATGTTAGGAATCGAATAGCTACACTTGAAGATTGGCAGCACCTAATGTTAAGAACAAGTTCATCTCTTACAAATGAAGAGAAATGCACATTTGAAGAATCCATGCACCTATTTGCAACAAACAACTCAGCTGTCTTGCATAATAAGAAAATGCTTAAAAAATTGAACATCCCAGTAGTGGTTTGCTCTGCAGAACAACAAAGGCAGAAAAATCCTACTACAACAGAAGATGAACAAGTACCCGCAAAATTGCTCTTATGCAATGAAAAAAACGTTATGCTCACCAACAACTTATGGGTACATGCAGGCCTCGTCAATGGCGCACTTGGGAAGGTCATCTCAATATTTTATTCAATGGATTCAAAGCCCCTAGAATTACCATCCTTTGTGGTTGTCGACTTTAGACAATACAAACGAACACCATGGGACATTTCACACCCAACATATGTACCTATTTCTCCTATCACAAGGGGTACACGCCGTCAAATACCACTTCTCACGCATTGCACAAATGCACAAGAATCCATATCTTAAGCATAGACAACAAGAAGAGCCATTTCTTGCATCAAAATCTATTCAGAATAATACACTTTAGCCAATCGTACAACTTGTCTTCCAAATTACACACATGGTAAACACCAGTCACTACATAACAAACTTTCACATACATTTGCTTGCTATTACATTTACTTTCATATGATTTTATGCTTGTTGGAATCGTTTATTTTACTTTATATATTCAAACAAAATTGTCAAACATATCCATTTTCACTTACAACGTTTCCTTTCTAGATGGCAACAGGTATGGATACAGGCTACCTACGAATGTTGTATGCATGTTGCGAAGAAATTCAACAACAGGAACTTACCTTACAAGATGTGCAGACAAGGATCTTGCCACAACAATCATTGTCGCTTTACCGTTTGCGCCCAACCATTGAGTTGTTAAAGAAAATAAGAAAAATACTTAAGCTAACAATTCACATTTATGAAAGAGATGCACACAGGCAAATGCGGCATCAATTGCAGGAACAACTCACACATTATGGCACCACAATAAACACTAATTGATGTTGCCGATGCCATGGCCCATCATGCATATATGATTAGTTGCTCATTCTCAATTACAACTATATGCGATAGAATGCTTTTATTGTACATAGGTTTAGAAGCCAACGAATACTTTCATTGTATATATGTTTAGTTATAACCTACCAAACACATCTCTATGTGTAAACCATATGTTAAAGTGAAATGCAACAATCATGCTCCTACTGTTCAATTCACTCATCAATGGAAAATGTTTCACTTGCTTTACCACAACTTTTATGCCTTCAAAGACATGTTCTTGGTGCTCTATTAAAGGTTTTATATGGCATTGGTACCCCTCTACTTATTGTCAAGCTTTCCTGTAGAATGTATTCTTGATCTTTTCTATGTTTTGCAGACTTACCTAATAATTGCTTCCATTTACTACTAGAACAATGGTACTATATGAATATTGTACTTCCAATCATGTAGTATTTCAAATATCACCTTAAACACTGGTGACATTACCAGCTAAATTTCTTGGACAAGTGAATCTTTTTATTCTGAGGATTAGAACATTTCAATTGGGTCATATAAGTAACAACACACACAAGATATGATACAAAAAAGTGGAAGGGATGTTGTTGTCATATCATCTAACAGTTGTATGGAGAATGGTCATATGATACAAAAAAGTAGAAGCGATGTTGTTGTCATATCATCTAACAGTTGTATGGAGAATGGTCAATGCTGAACTTTGTAAGCTGACTCTGTTTTTCTTTAAATATGGATACAGAATAATGAAGGGATATTGTTGCTACATCATGGAGAAGGTTGTCAATGCTAAAACTTTGTAGGGTCACTTTGTTATTTAGTCTAAATAGGAATACCGAATAAAGGATAGCTCATATGTATTTCGCCCTCCCTTTTCCTTTCCCCTGTCCTATATTATTACAACCTTTTGCTCTTCCTTTAGTTTTGAAGATGAATTCTGTCAAACTCTAATACTTGCTTCCATCTTCCAAATTTTGAAAAAGCTTAGAAGGGAGACCCAGGTCAGAAAGCGCCTCATTTCCAAAATCTCTCAACTCTGTTGACAATGACAAATGTTAAAAGCTCTCATATAAATCTTAGCAAAATATAGAAGTTGCAACCAGTTCATAAATTTGACCTGCAACTTACTCATCAAATATACAAGTTACAATCAGTATATATATACAAGTTATAATGGGTATGTAAATTTAACTTCCAGTCCTATCTATCAAGCAAATTTTTATAATGATAATGTTTTCTTCTTAAAATTTCCATTTATATTACATTTAAATTTTTTTTTATAATGGTAATACTTTCTTATTAAAACTGTCATTTATATTACATTTTATATTTATTTTTTGTCATGATTTGAATATTATCATTGTTTTTGTTAATTTTTATTACAATTTAGTTCAAATAACAAAAACATGATAATACTTATATAATTAACCATCCTAAATATTCAGTACTGCAATTTTATATAAAATATCCATAAGACAACTATTTCAATTTGAAAACAAATTTGGGCCATTGCATGCAAGCACCTAACATTATTCTTAATTTTTTTTCTTAGCATTCAGTTTTCAGCTTTTCTGGTTGATATGGAAACATAGACTGAGAATTTTTTTTTATAGTTGACATAAGACAATTTGAATTAATATGATCCATATAAAGATCATTAATTTCCATAAAGGGTTCACATAAGCAGAACAACAAAAGTTCCTTCTCTTCCAGTGGCTACCAAAGTAGTTCTAGGAATTTGTTTTCTTAAAGGAAACATCTTCAATGAAGCTTTGTAATAGTTCAAGTACTCATGTAATTCTCTGAGACTTTGTTTTATAAGAAGAGCTTCGGCGTAAATCACATGAAAAGGACAATTGTCGATGCGTTTCGAACCAACTAATGTGGTTCATCACAGACGAGTTGGATCTGCATCTCCAACTCGTCCTGATGATGAACCACATTAGTTGGTTCGAAACGCGTCGACAATTGTCCTTTTCATGTGATTTACGCCGAAGCTCTTCTTATAAAAATGACCGATCACAGAAGCCTCAATTCTACTTTGTTTTATGTTGAGCTCTCTGGGACTATTTTTGGTTGTTTGAGTTACAGCTGTATCTATTTATTTTCTAAAAAATTTCTTGTCAAAATCTTGATTCAACTGAAGTAAGCTTCTTTCTTCTCGGGAGAAACATATTCATTGAAGCTTTGGAACAGTTAAGAATTCCTGTGAGCAAGAACTCCATAAGGTTACTGTAATAGGTGGACTAAACTATTTATTCTTATAGCAATTTCTTGTGGGACAAATCCACCGTCTGTTAAAGTCTCAAATATCTGCAAATAGAAGAGTGGGAGCAACTACGGCTCTTTATTTTGCAGCCATTTTGGAGTATCTCACTGCAAAGGTTTTAGAACTTGCCGGAAATGCCAGTTAAAATCTCAAGGCTAAACGTTGATATCACCGCAAGGCATTTGCAGCTCGCTATTAGAGGAGACGAAGAACTTGATACTTTCTGTGGGGATTGTGTCAAGCGTTTTATTTATTGTAGGATGTAGGTTGAAATGTTTAGCTCAACGGAGTGCTGGGATCAGTACATGTGGATTTAGGAGTGCACTATATTCTTCCCTTCTTCGTTTGGTATATATGTTTGTTTTCAACCTACTGTAACTAGTGTGATATGAATGACTTTATATTAATAGCCACTTGATCTGCAGAAATTGACTTCATTAAAGTGCGAAACTTCAAAAACAGTCAGATGCCCACATGCAGTTAATACAGAATGTATTTTGAAAACTAGGATTTAGCTTTGTAGTGCTTGAATCATCATTTCATGTTGGTTTTCATCTGTTAGTAGCCAGATACATTTCTCTTACAATTAGATTGTAATATCTTTTGTTTCTCTTACAATTAGATTGTAATATCTTTTGTTTCTCTTACAATATGATTGTAATAAGAGTTCAAACAATGTATATAAATAGAAAAATGCATAAAGTGACAGTCAAATTTTGTACTCAAAGCCCCTGCTAGGTTTGTGAAGAAAGAGAGCTTCAACACGAGTTCTCTCTCCAACCGCCAAGATGATCAGTACGCTACTAACAAGTTTAGTGAAGAATTTCTGCTATTCTCTTGTAATCTATAGGCCCCCAAAGCTCCTCATAGATGAGATTTCATTCTGTAACTAAATTTTACAATTCCATTTTGTACCTTTTGGGACAATAGCTAGTTATTATAATATAATAT
>APFE031683619.1:13930-32396 GCA_000404065.3 Pinus taeda
TGTTTGATTATATATGCATTTGTATGGTTAATACATATCTGGTCCCGTGTTATTTATGAATATAGATCTTTGTTCTTCGATAGTAGTATGCTGCTTTGATTCCACAGGTGCTCTTTGAAGCTGGGCATATGAAGAAGAAGCGACAAAGATCTATCAGGAAGGAGAGGAATCAAGTAAGGAACCAAGCGCAAGACTAAGGTTGGTGTCCTTTGTTCCACTCTTATCTATTTTCATAAAGGAAAACAAAAGTAGTATTTACTTGTTTGTTTCTAAGATAGCTACTAGTCTTAGTGGGAATAGCAGCTCTGAGTGGACACTATTCAAGGTAACAGTCCTTCCCTCAGCCGGAACCCACTATCTCCAAAAACTGTGCAGTTTTGTCCCTTGACTACCCAGTCTGCCTTGCATCCTGAAATTATAGATGTGTCCTCCCAAGGTCTCGTCCCAAGTAGTGTCTTACATCCTAAAACTGTGTAAATGTGTCCTCCCAAGGCCTCATCTCGCAATAGTCACTGCTCGTTGAAACTACACAATTATGTCTCTCACGGTCCACGAAGAAAGATGACATGATAGATGACTCTCAAAGAGGCTTAATCAAAGCAAACTATCAAACTTGGAAACCAACCTCAGATCACAAAATTTCTTCGAAACGTGAGCAACAAAGAAAATTCAAGATGTAAGCCTCGAGGAGGTAAGTATGCCCTCTGAAAGTATAAATGAAAATGATATCATTGAATATTAGGGGACTTGGAGACCTAAACCAAAGGTCGTAAATTACTTAGTGAATTTGAGGAAACAATAGGTCTTATTTCTCTAAGAAATAGAACTAGCCGAAGAAGAGACCATGGCCTTGTCACAAAAAAATTGGAAAAATAGTTTGGGACCTTGGGTGTAGCGCAAATCTCTCAGGGAGATTTTGGATTGGGTGTCACCATCAATTAAAAAATAATTATAATTGATTTACGGCCCCCTTCATATTTAATTAAGAAATTATAAAATCTAGATAAAATATTTGATAAAAATTTAGTCAAATATGTGATCGTGCACTAAAGTTCAGTGAATAATGCAATCGAGAACAATGTTGTCACCATTTGGTTCCTTTTGAGACACCACTAGACTACTACCCTACTGCAAAGGAGCAACATCATGCTTGCATGAGAATATCTCCACTTCATGACAAAACTTCAAGACAACAGTTGCAATTGCATGAGCATTTTTTCTTTTCTTCTGGTATAGTCCTTTGTCCCAAAAATGTCTCCATGACCTGTCTCTTGAGCTACCCAATGACTTATTTGAGTAGTTGCAATTGTCTTCCAAAGCCTTTCCTAGATAGAAGAAAGGAAGACATGAAGTAGTATATCACAAACATAAATAATGTTGTTATTTACATAATATTGTGAAGGTATTTACATTTAGCTATAAACAAAGTCAAAAAATCAATACGGAAAGCATAAAAGCATTGCCACTGCATGAACCTGCATGAAATCATTAGCCATCCAAGAAATTTCCTCAAGGACAAAATCCCAATGAGATTTCCTTCATGGAGTCTCCATAAAAGGTTTTGAATTAATAGATTCTATGTTTTTTCTCAATCTAGCCTACATGTCAAGCAAATTTGGCATTAAAACAATATTTCACAGCATAGCTAACAATGTTGAGATAGAGTAGTCTCCTAAAGAATGAATATATTAAATATCTATTAAAAAGTTTGAAAGAATTTAACGATAAACCTCTGTACTTACTTTGATCAATTTGGCCTCTTCCAAAATGATATCTTCATGTGCTCTTTTTGTTGTTGCCGATAAGTTTGAATTCTTCTCCTTTTCCAAAGGAAGGGAAACTCTTGGGTATTTACTACTCACAATACCAGATAAGCTGGTAACTTTTGATTGTGGAAGCATAGACACTTTTTAGGACCTAGATATGCCAGCCACTTTACTTTCAACCTCCTTTTCCAATACAGAAGAGGATTTTTTTTCCTTTTACATCCTGGATATTTGTGATCTTCGGTATTAGCTGGTAATCCTTCTTCAGTCTTTATCTTAACATCAGTGACCCTTGAAAATTTGTCTTCATACTTAGAATTGCCTCTTCTCCTCATATGCAAATACATATAATTTAATGAAGATGTTTCTTTTATACTGTCCAAACTTGTACTTACTGGTGACCTCTCAGACGTTGAATGTTTCTCAGAGGCACATTCATTAAAGTCATGTTTCTCATGTGTATGAGATGAATTAGTTCCTAATATGCTCATTTTGCCAATATCAGCTGCAGTTGTGGATGAACGATGTTGACTATTTTCCGGTTCAACATGTACATTCTTCTCATCTTCAATTATTCAACCAAAATACCTCCTATTCAGACTCGGTTCCAATACAACAACATTCTCGACAAATTTATATGTACCCACTTTATCATTTGCTTGGCATGAAGTTTGATATGTATCTTCACTAACCACCATCGATGCTACAACGTTTCTTGGAACTAGGTCCTGAGCCACATTGACCTCTTTAGGATGCTGATGGCTTTGGATATTGTCAGAACTTATGTCAACCTTAATGCCAATAAGATTTCTTTCATTGTGGATACATTGTAGCATCCTTATGAGTGTCCTGCCTCTGTAGCCCACCCAAATCAGTTCCCAAATGGTTTTCATGCATAAGAGCTTCTGGCATACTTTGATCAATTTGGCCTCTTCCAAAATGATATCTTCATGTGCTCTTTTTGCTGTTGCCGATAAGTTTGAATTCTTCTCCTTTTCCAAAGGAAGAGCAACTCTTGGGTATTTACGACTCACAATACCAGATAAGCTAGTAACTTTTGATTGTGGAAGCATAGACATTTTTTGGGAACTAGATATGCCACCCACTTGACTCTCAACCTCATTTTCCAGTACAGAAGAATTTTTTTTTTCCTTTTACATCCTGAATATTTGTGATCGTCAGTACTAGCTGGTAATCTTTCTTCAGTCTTTGTATTAACATTAGTGACCCCTAAAAATTTATATTAATACTTAGAATTGGCTCTTCTCCTCGTATGCAAATCAATATAATTTGATGAAGATGTTTCCTTTATATTGTCCAAACTTGTACTTTCTGGTGACCTCTCATACATTAAATGTTTCTCACAGGCACATTCATTAAAGTCATGTTTCTCATGTGTATGAGATGAATTAGTTCCTGATATGTTCATTTTTAAAATATCAGCTATAGTTGTGGATGAACGATGGGACTATTTTCCTGTTCAACATGTACATTCTTCTCATCTTCAATTATTCAACCAGCATACCTCGTATACACAGTCGGTTCTAATACAACAACATTTTGGACAAATTTATCTATACCCACTTTATCGTTTACTTGCCATGAAGTTTGAAATGTATCTTCACTAACCACCATCGATGCTGCAGCATTTCTTGGAACTAGGTGCTAAGCCACATTGACCTCTTTAGGATGCTGATGGCTTTTGATATTGTCAGAACTTATATCAGCCTTAATGCCAATATGGTTTCCTTCATTTTGGATATATTGTAGCATCCCTATGAGTGTCCTGCCTCTGTATCCCAACCAAATCAGTTCCCAAATGGTTTTCATGCATAAGTGCTTCTGACATACTTTGATCAATTTGGCCTCTTCCAAAATGATATCTTCATGTGCTCTTTTTGTTGTTGCTGATAATTTTGAATTCTTCTCCTTTTCCAAAGGAAGAGAAAATCTTGGGTATTTACTACTCACAATACCAGATAAGCTGGTAACTTTTGATTGTGGAAGCATAGACATTTTTTGGGAACTAGATATGCCACCCACTTAACTCTCAACCTCCTTTTCCAGTACAAAAGAGGATTTTTTTTCCTTTTATATCCTGAATATTTGTGATTGTCAGTACTAGCTGGTAATCCCTCTTCACTCTTTATCTTAACACCAGTGACCCCTAAAAATTTATCTTCATACTTAGAATTGGATCTTCTCCTTGTATGTAAATTCATATAATTTGATGAAGATGTTTCCTTTATATTTTCCAAACTTATAATCTTGGTGACCTCTCAGACATTGAATGTTTCTCACAGGCACATTCATTAAAGTCATGTTTCTCATGTGTATGAGATGAGTTAGTTCCTGATATGTTCATTTTTCTAATATGAGTTGTAGTTGTGGATGAACGATGTTAACTATTTTAGCTAGTAATCCTTCTTCACTCTTTATCTTAATATTAGCGACCCCTAAAAATTTATCTTCATACTTAGAATTGGCTCTTCTCCTTGTATGCAAATCCATATAATTTGATGAAGATGTTTCCTTTATATTGTCCAAACTTGTGCTTTTTGGTGACCTCTCAGACATTGAATGTTTCTCATAGGCACATTCATTAAAGTTGTGTTTCTCATGTGTATGAGATGAGTTAGTTCCTGATATGTTCATTTTGCCAATATCAACTGCAGTTGTGGATGAACGATGTTGACTATTTTCCTGTTCAACATGTACATTCTTCTCATCTTCAATTATTCAAGCAACATACCTCCTATTCAGACTCGGTTCCTATACAACAACATTCTGGACAAAATTTATCTATACCCACTTTATTGTTTGCTTGGCATGAAGTTTGATATGTATCTTCACTAACCACCATCGATGTTGTAACATTTCTTGGTACTAGGTCTTGAGTCACATTGACCTCTTTAGGATGTTGATGGCTTTGGATATTGTTAGAACTTATATCAGACTTAATGCCAATATTATTTCCTTCATTGTGGATATATTGTAGCATCCCTATGAGTTTCCTCCCTCTGTAGCCCACCCAAATCAGTTCCCAAATGGTTTTCATGGATAAGTGCTTCTGGAATTCTATTCTTATTGAAGGGAATGGACTTTGAAACACTGGTTGTCTGAAATATTAATGTTTTATAAAATATTAGATATCAAATCCCTATTAAATATTGAAAGAATTACAAATATCACCCACAAATTAAATTAAAAAACAACTAATAATGCCGTAAGAATTCTCTCAATCTTTCTCTTTGTCTATTTTTCATGTTAACTTCAATTCCATATTAGAAATAAAATAATTACACACCACCTTATCTAACACGTTTTTACACTTAACTATAATAACCATACAAAAAAATTATTGTTACCATCTCATTTATGCACTTTACCACGTTACTATGGTTAGTTGGCGGAAAAAGGCTGGGAGACCCATTTACATAGTCATCCCTACCACATTTACTGATCCTTGCTGGCATGCATATGGTGGCATGAGTCTCCATTACTACAGAGAGCATCCTGAGGCTCCTCACTGACACCAAGGGAGTCGTGTAATAAATGTGGAGACTATCAAAAGCTCTAGACCACACCTGGCCTAGCCTGCATCGTCGGATCAGATGAGATCTACGGTGCACCCAACCTAGGGTTTGATCGAGTGGATTAATGTGTAGGTTGGCTAAGGACCAAGTCATTTGGTCACACAGCTGCTTGCGGCTTGGCTTTGCTACAACGTGTAACCTGGAAGGTGAAGACGAAATGGAATGGCTTGTTTGAAGGAGCCATCTCCACCCATTGTCAGGTATATCAAGTGGCATTGTAAATATATCTACTGGTACATTAATTCATTCGTTATTTCACATATGTTTTTCCCGATTCACTTTCTCAGCTCTTGCACAGGAAAAATCACTGATAGCCAACATCTTCACTCCAGCAAGATGCATTTGGAACCCTATGATGATGAAGGGGTAATAGACACATCTATGAGAGTGTATTTATGCAAATTCATACCCCGAGGAACTCTTGACGACAATGCTATGCTCTTACAAGCATGCTCCGTCTTCCATCTCTCGGATACCCTGTCTCAGGTAAGCTCTTTTCCACAGAAATCCTTCTTCGCTAATTACTCGTTTACTCACGATTTCAGGGTTTGAACCTTGGCATTCTAATTTCTGCAATTATATTTTGGCTACTATATGCAGATGTTCAGAAGGGGGGTTTAGAACAAGGTCATTCTCTCACCATAGATGTTAATTTCATTTTCAGGTTGGTCTTTCTTCTGGCTTGATATGGTGAATGTTATTCAGGCGCCCTACCTTATTTAGCTGAGGGTTGGTTTATTTATTTGATGAAAATCTTTGGTTTCTTTCTTTCACCGACAGAGATGCTACGACACTCGTAAATAATGGGGAAATATTTTGAATTAATTCAACTGTGCGATACCATTTTGCGGTATGGTCAAGAGGGTTTTACTTATAGTTCATATGTATAACATTTCATCAATGGTTTTATATATAAATACATTACAATTGTTTATTCAGACCAAGACCTTTCTCTGTCTTAGATCAGAACTCACGAAAAGGGTTTTCGTTTAATGTCTGAGCTGATCTTGGCTATGCTGTGTTGAATATAAACAATACAAAGTACTCTTATTTTGTTTAATTCTCTGCTACGACGAGACAGGCAGGGATGCCGCTTGGAGCGCAGTTCGAGCATGGGTAGCATACAACCAGGAGGCCAAAATAGGGCAGCAACGTCTCCTATCAAGAAGCCCCTTTCCATCACCGTAGGCCTTCTTCACACCTCCGAAGAGCTCGTCCGAGAGATCAAGGTGGCACATCTCCTTCCCCTGCTGAACAAGGAATGCAGGTACAGTGTTAGAATCCTCGTTTTCAGACTTTTGGTTTTGGTTAAGAAATTGCAATCTTGTTGTCAAGAATGCGCTTGTGTTAAGTTATGCTTCTGTTTTTCTTATATACGAGATCTCCTTCCTATTTATTGAGCATATTTGCTCTCAGAAGAGGGTATCTGGAGCGTTATACATGTTTTCAGTAGGATTCCACTACTTTTTATTTTTCTAGAAGACCATTTCCTTATTTTATTTACTTACCCTATGATTTGTATATGCTTACATACTCCTTTCTGTATATGCATCACTATGTCTTACACATGTCATTTTATGGGTTCCAGTTCTAGTCTACTCTAGGTTTCTTGACTTTGCCAACTATTCAACTCATCTCTAGGATTTTAGACTAGCTTTTGCTCCTTTGCGATTTCTAGGTATAACTACTCACTGTGTCAGACTTTGATTTAGGTTTTCATGTACTATAATGGTTATTTCAAAATGGTTGATGATAAAATTCGTGCTACATTAGAGTGGCATCCTCTTTCACGCTAGTGTAATGAATTTTTACCAGAGTATTGGGTATTTGTGTATACATCAAATTGAATTTTCATTATCTATATTTAGTCAAATGATCCCTAACTTTAGTGTGCCTAGTCTATCTCGCTTCAAGTGGGATTCAATGTTAAATTTTTGTTTATGGAAGTAACAATACTCGTTTATTTTTGAGTTACACCAGTAAAAATTCGTTATTGACATTTTTCTATTGTTTTTGGTACAGAGAACGAGAGACAATGATGGATTTAACTAATAGGTATAATACCCTGTGTTACTCTATTGTCCTTTGTTCGATGAAGTTATGGATTTCATTTCATTTTAGGCATATTTATTTTCTCGCGTTCTTTCCTGCAGGTATGTGTAGAAGCTCAATTCCATTTACGCCTTCCACGCCTAAGGATCTCCTAAAATTTTGACTCACACTTGCAACTCAACAGGTTAGTTTTCATGACATTCTTCATACTCTGGTTACCCCGTTCATATCGGATTGAGTCATGAGGATCATATTTTCTCTTTGTTATTTGGTATTTATTTAAGGGGTTAAGACCCTCTGTTCAAATGTTTACCCTTACCAGGGAATTTGAACAGGATTTAACTTTACAATGGTTTTATGCCGTTAATTTATTTTCTAAAAACAATATATTCAAATAGCTTTAAAAAGACGATGAGTCTTTGTACTTAATTGTCTTCTTAACAAATATATTCATCAAAAGGGATTAATGCCTTCATTGTTTTTTTTGTAGAGATATTTAGTTGTATGGGACAACTATAGCTTGTGTGTATTCTTGTACATCATTTGAATTATGAGTTCTTCCTCTATCAAATTTCATATGTAAATTTGAATTTCTAGTAATGTATATGATTATTAGATAATGAATTTGATTTGTATTTTCTATATTACCATGAATTCCTCTGAATGATGAATTTTGTTTTTCCATTTACTGTTAATGTAAAAGTGTCCATGTGTTTTTAAAACTCGCTAAGGGAAAAATTTCTTTCTTATATAATTTTGAGTTTCGAATCGGTCTTTCAATCCCAACCAACAGAATTTGTTTATTGTTAACTATTGTCCCTCCCTAAGTACGTGTTCTTGTTGCGTAAATGTTTTAGAATGAAAAAGGAAGGATTGATATAACCCCCATGACTTCCAAGTTCATAAGATATCCATTATATTTTGCGGAAATGTGAAAGAGTGATCTTAGATAAATTCTTTCTACTTGATAGACATAATTTCAACTCCAGTTGTAATTTTGATTCTCGGTGCTTTATATAATAGTTCTATGAGTCAAATTATAATCTCCTTCGATATGGCACTGAGTATTCAGGAAAATCCAAACTATTTTCTTTTCTTTTATTATATACATGCATAATGTTCCTCATTCATTTCTCCTATCCAATGCTAGTGTTAAATAAGTTTATGAAAATTTGACTGTAAATGTTTATCTTGGCTTCTAAAGATGTAACCGAGTTCACTAGACGCTAGTTGCTGTACAAAACATAGTAATGTAAGGAAATCAACTGGCTAGTACTTACACTGTAACCCCCCTCTACACACTCCTTGGTGATGTAAAAATGCTTCTCCATATGAACAATAATTTAACTAATTAAATATTCCATGCCTTCTATCTCACCTAATAACCACACTATCCTTAATGGATACACCCATTTACTCTCCTCATAACCCTCTTCTTTCGATAATTGTATTAGCTCTAACTATCCCTTGTCAAAGAGTTAGGTAAGGTTTACAAACCAAAAATAACACATATAGTTAGATAATATGCCAGGGAATTTATATCTAGCTGCTCCTTTTAGCACTAACATATTATGAAAAAAGATATTGGTTTTTGATTTAAATATGATGAATAATGCTACAATTCCTCACAAATATCATTGCCTATAGTACAGACATAAGTATATAATTGAACAAAATTTATCACACTTATCATTGCTTATTACAAATACATTGGAATTAACAATCAACATAGTTCGTCGCCCTCTGATTATTTTGTTTCTTCTCATCATATTGATGCCATTTCATACATTCACTTAATTCAACATAATATTCATATCTAAAACCTGTAAATAAAACACTAATTAGAAATTCTAACCATGTAACAACTGGAAATACAAGTTCCTCCCAACCATGAATACAATTCTCTAGTTCCCCCCGAGCTAATATATACTTGCCCCTTGAAATATACAAAGAAACAACAACCTCTCCCCTTGATTCTAAAGTAAAGTATTTCTATAAATTTTCTTCCTTAGAAGATTTTTCCTTAGTGGCATCCCGCATTTTTTCATCTGCCAACCCACGCGCCTAGCTTATCTTTTTTTTTTTTAGAAAAAGGTGTTTCTTCCTTTTTCTTAGAAGTTGTCTGTCTCTCCCGCGACACTTTATTCCAACCATACTTAGTATATTTCTTGAGCTAAGTCATTTAATGAAATGTTTTTCTCCTATCTGATTAAATCTTATTTGTTATCTCCTCGGAACTTTTAGGTTTCCTTTCTAGCGAATATTTATTTTACTCTCATCTATCAAGGATGATTTCCCAAATTTGGAAAGAATCTCTTTACTCTAGTGGTCTTTAAGCCTTGCCAAGTTATCTGTTGAAGACAATTGCAGTTCCAATTAGAACGGTTGTAAATGTCAATAAATATGTCATGCTGCAGACATAGATGGACTGGAAGGTACAAGGCTCATCTGTGGGACAATAGTTGCAGGAGAGAGGGACAGACTCGTAAGGGTAGATAAGGTGAGCTTTGTAATATGTTAAAAATATCTTCTCACATTTTGGTTTCATGGCTATTTGTGTTATGCTGCATTTTAGTTCGCCATAGTTTGCATTTTATGATGTCCAAGAATACAAAATCATACAAAACTAAGTAATAAGCTTTTGTGTGGTTGTGTCACGTGCATGGAAAATGCTAAACGTTTTGAACATTCTTCAGTCTACTTAGGTAAGAGCAGTGCTCTTTCATAGTTTATTAAAAGCTCAGTTTGATTAATTTCCTTATACAGAAGATATACTTGTATGCTCATCAAGATATACGAGATTCAGTGCTTTTAAATGATAACTTGTTTTAGATTCTGACTAAATACATATTTTCACTTGTGTTAGAATTTGGCATTGTACCTTATAAAATTAAGTCATTTTAGCTGGCTTACTTCCAGTTTAGATCATTTTGGTTAGACCAGCACAATGCCATTACTATTCTCTAGCTAAAAGTATTCATGTCTTATATGATATCCCAAGCGAGTGGACAAGTGTGGACTGAATATGTGCTTGTCTGACATGCAAGAGAAGTTAGTTTGTTGTATGAAAGTGCAAAAAAAAAAATGTAACCAGCTATCTGATGGGAACATGATTTTAAATATTACAGGTGGATATGAGAAAGAAGAGAAGGCAGCTAGGGCTTATGATCTTGCGGCTCTGAAATACTGGGGTCCAACAACTACCACAAATTTTCTGGTGTGAATCAATATATTTTCTTCATTTCATTTTGTACATGGAAATTGTATAAATCTAAAGAACCTCTTAATGTCTTAGTCCCTCAGTTAAAACTCAATGCATACATTCTTTTTTCCTTGCAATATATTTTTTAGGATACCAGCCTGAAATAAAAGGCTTACATTCTTTTGACAGATTAGCAATTATGAGAAAGAGCTAGAGGAAATGAAACATATGACAAGGCAGAAATACGTTGCATCTCTCAGAAGGTATAATAGCTTTATTACTAGTTAAGGTATTGTAATTCTATTGTATATTTGAAAATAATAGCATATTGAGTCACCTTACTCTTAGATATTTGTACAGGAAAAGCAGTGGATTCTCTAGAGGAGCATCAATTTACTGTGGAGTAACAAGGTTAGGCTTCCAATGTTTCTGAATGTATGTCAAATTTGTTCTAGTAGATTAAGATCTGCAGTAAATCACTATAAGGTTTACAAGGATAAAGGAACTAAAAGCGAAGCATAAATCTGGGACTAACAACCAAGTGAGATTGATCAAGAGGATCTACTACTCATGAATAAGTTGCCATTTTATGTTTTTCTATCCATCATTTGTGGAATTTAGAAATTTAGAGCAGAGTATAGAATAATAACTTCAATCAGAAAATGTAGAACATTATCACAGTTCAACATAAACTAGCTTTTGAAACCCTTCTTACCCAAAACTTATAAAAGCTCCACATACTAATATTCTCTTATCGTCCTTCAAAAGTCGTGTTAGGTTAATTGAATCTTAAATTAATAAATATTATATTTATCATGTGAAGAACCCAGAGAGTAGGAATCCAATGACAATTCAAATCTTTGATTCCACTGGAGCTAGAAGACCAACAATGGTTGTTCAAACTATTGTGATGACTTTGTAGTTTTTACAAGTGGTTGAAAATTGAACTGAGTGAATTGACATGTTTTATAATACTTGGAAAGACTTTAAAAATAATGAAGTGGATAAGGTTGCTTTTCGATCCTTCATTCCTTGGGTCAAAGGAAAAAATTGGAGCACATTTCATGGTCTCTTTCATAATGGTAATAGGAATTCCAGAGCCAGGTTACTGACTTTATGACAATAGGAAAGTTAATAAATGTGTCCATATAATCACATCTAAGTAGAGGACGGCCCATAGATAGTAGAAACAAAACTCTCAAAATTGGTTTTGGATACTTCTTCCATAATATCACCACAAGAATGGAATTAGAATTTAGAAATAGATTGTTGTAAAGCTGTTGAGAAAGCAGTGAAGAGGTTTGCCATTACACCAAAACCCTGAAAAACATGTTCTCTTTATTCATGGAGTTTATTTATGAGAATTTTAATATACATGAGCAATGCCTGGCTCGTGGCTTGACAGGATTAGATTAGGGATTCAGACAATAAATCATTCCTTGACCGTTATATGTTCTATGCTTTAGCTATAAAAGAAAGAAACCACATTTGACCTAAATAGGTTAATAATAAAAAAAAAAATTATCTAACATTAAAAAGACACAGAGAGGGGAAAAACATGTTTTTTTGACCTTATTGTCCATTAATGTTCAAAATGGACACAATAGCGGCAGTTATCTGAAACACCACCTTGTGTCTGAAGGTGTGACATCAGTCTGGAAGGTCAGTTACCTACTTCAATATTTATTGTCCATTCTAGGTTGCTACTGTGATTTAAGGATGAAACATTTCATGCTAATACAAAGTAGACACGATCCCAAAACTTGAATCAAGATGTATCGAATCAAAAGATAATAAGAGGAAAGCAATGGCATTATTTCTGATGATGTATTTTTGCTTCCCAAAGGACAAAACAACAAATGATACAGTGTTCAAATACACATTAGAATTATTAGCCGAATTTAAATTTTCTTCACAAATTGCATCAACTATCTGAATTAAACAACTGATGAATATGTGCACCAGATTTACTTTTGGAGTCTAATTGAAGGTGGCCTATATGTTCTAAAATGAAGCTCTGTTGCATATACTTAGTCCTATTCAACCTGCAAACTAAATTTGTGGCCAAAAATTTATGTTGCGCCCGTGATTCCTCTGTGCAGATATCAAGGGGCTAGCGTGGATTCTATGCCGATGAGTAATGCAAAAAAGACACACGTGAAACTATGCAAGAAGGAAGAAAACCTCGAGAATGGAAGGATTTTAAATGGTATCCATCCCAGTACCCTTTTGGAAGGAAAGACAGTAAGGACGAAAGGAGGGTCATTGAAAAGCAACAATGGGAACCACCAGAAAGCTCTCGAATACGTAAACTCTAGGGGTGGGGTTTGGTGATATTTGCGCGCAATGTTTCACTAGTTCAGTGATGTCTAACAGATCCCCTGTACAACAATCACCTATGTCATCAAAATGTCTCCTTACATTATGTACATGGAAGGGATTTAGTCAATATTTACTGCTAGCTATGGGAGGAAGAAGTGTCAAGGGAGGCTCTTATACAATTGAAGAGAATCAAAACATGACAATATATAATATATCTGCATTTTTAATCTGATGCTGAGAAAAATTGATTACTGTTTAGCTACGGCAGAAACAGATGTTTGCAGGTCATATCCTTTATCAAGGCTATCAACATATTCTTAAGGGCATTGTTCTTTGCCTGTGCTAACAATCTCTTTGTTGAGTTAGGGTCTGACAAAGACTGGAGATGACTATGCAGTCAACGCAGCACACGTGGAACTAGCTGAGTGCATGCGGAAGGTAAATACTGGAAATAACTTCTCAGAACAAGTATAATTAATGGTGCAATGCCTTCTGGTTCCATTTCAATCCTATCTCTCTATTTTTATTACTATAGTGCATCTAAAGACTCTTGTAATATTTTTCTTTTTATTGACAATGAGTCCACTATTGGATTTTTTAAATTGATGTCGTGTTTTAAAGCCAAGCTGCCCCTGGTTTACAGAGGAATGCTACAACTGCTCCAACTGTGGGTGATCATGTTCTATATGTCATCATAAAGGCTGCAAAAGGTGCCAAGGTAATAATTAACCCCTTCTGTGCTCAGCATAAGTCTCGATATTGCACTAAAAAATGGTTATTTTAATTATTTTGTTATGTTTTATTTGGAGGCATAATTTACAGAGGGATTATGGATATAATGACTAATGTGTTTACTTGGGCTTAGGCATATGAGAAATCTGAGGATCCAATTTACGTATTGGAGAATAACATCCCTATTGATCCAAAATATTATTTGGAGAATCAACTAAGCAAGGTGAAAGACCAAAGCATCATTACTTGCAGTTTATGCTCTTTTTGAAAATTTCACCAATGTTTCAAATGTATCTTGATAGATAATAATTCTTTCCAGCTAAGTGTTTTTTATTAGTGTCTGTTTTTTCTCTGTAGCCGTTGTTGAGAATATTTCAGCCCCTTTTGAAGAATGCAAGCAAGGAGCTTCTTCATGGTAGTCACACACGAGCAGTTTCCATATCAACTCCTTCAAATAGTGGAATTATGAAATTTGCCAAGAAACAACTTAGTTGTATTCGTTGTAAAACACCTATCAGGTATTTAGTTAATACAAGTAGAGGGTGTCCTACATGTGGTTTCCTTGCTTATAGTAGTGCACAATTGAGAGTAACTATTATTTCAGTTTGGCACTTTAGAAAGATACTAGGGTTCATACTTTTGATGTGGAAAAATCTGAGGTTGCATGATTCCATGCCTGCTCCCCTTGTAAGAAACTGTCTAGCTCTTAAAATAAGAATGTCTGGTTAGGTTGCTTCATACTGAAATTCATGATGTTACCCGATTTCATGTTGCCATTGCAGCAAAGAAGATCAGACACTTTGTTCACATTGCAAAGGAAGAGAAGCAAAATTGTATCAGAAAATAGTTGCAAATGGTAAGCTGGTATTCTAATACCATTACTCTTTATTTGGATAATTTAAAGTAGGCCTTGTGTCTCTTGTTCTCACCTAGATTTTCTATCATATGGCACTAATATTTGATCAATGTCAGTGAGGGAATTAGAAATTCTCTTTGGTAAACTATGGACACAATGTCAGCGGTGCCAATGCTCTCTGCACCAAGATGTTCCTTGCACAAGGTTTTTGAATGCTATATTTCAAGTATTACATTTTCATAACATGATTTAAATTTACATTATGGATGTATTTTGTAACATTTGTGTGATCATGTATTTGTTTTTAATTAATAGGATGTTTTTTTTTTTTTTACAATTACTATCTCTTTTATACTTACATTGATGTCCTATCCTTATTGCAGTCGTGACTACCCAATATTTTATCATAGGAAGAAATATCAGAAAGACCTAACTGAAGTAGAGGTGCAAGTAGAGCGCTGTCAGTTTTGTGGATGCTACCTGTATAGCTTGTATTTTTTTGTATTATCAAATATTTTTGTTTTCCTGAATTTTCTCTGGTGTATGTTTCTCTGATTTAATGGACCAGGGAATTTATTTGGTCCCTGAATCAGGATGAGCATGGTTTATTTATTGTACAGTAATTGTCAAGTCTTTGTTATTTAATGTTAACCAGTTCGATATATCTTTTCTCCTTACAATGAGATGGAGAAAAAGTAAAAATGGATACATACTTCCCAAGGCACACCCTATAAATGCAATGTGCATGCATATCCCAAATTTTAGGAGAGCACACACTATAAAACATAGATCTGCAGGCTTACATATGTATATCCAGACATGCATATAGTTGATTGGATGGATGGATGGATAGGTAGATAGAGATGGATACACAGATAGATTGGCAGGAGCAAATCCGAGCCAGAGAAGGATGCAAAAGGATAGTTACTACGCACAAAGAAGCCATCATATTTCTCCCTCTTTCAACAATTTATGCTAATTTGAAAACTTTACTAGTCATTGCATGATTGCACCCGTCAAATGGATAATTCGATGATGATTTGACAATTATACCACAAAATTAAAGGGTATATATTAGAAAGGCCCTTGGAACATTTCTCCCCATCCTCAAAGCAAATTCAGAGTCCTGTATGTCATCTTCATGATACTAATTAGAACACTTAGATGACTAGCCTTAGCAATCACGATTCACAATGATCATGAATAAAACTGAACCAACCATCTATTGATTTGCATATCAATATTTTTCTGGGTTGTATATTGGATATAAAGTTCCTTGTGATGCTCTGCTCAACAAAAGTCATGCTACCACTCATATCTTTGGGAATTTTCTAATGAAGTACTACTTGAAGCATACATTTTCCAACTTTCAACTTCTTGTGCACAAGAACATGGCCTTACCTATAGTGCCATTTTAACTTTTACAGAGCTGTCTATTCACATTTATTAGCAGGATTTTGGTTAACACCTTTAGGAGAAATCAAACTTGTTTCATTTTTTACATAATGGCGTGCATAAATCAACCAGGGTTGTGTGAAATTATAATTATATTAACCTTAAGGTGAAAGAATTTTGTGGACCAAGAAAGGTTAGACTAATTGTTTTCAGTACAGTTGATAAAGTTTGCGTGATGGTCAATAGCCTTTAGGGTGTACTTTAGTCACACACATTTATAAATTACGTGGTACCACAATGGTACTTTGCTGCTATGTCCTAGTACCCTTTTGGAAGGAAAGACAATAAGGACGAAAGGAGGGTCATCGACAAGCAGCAACGAGAACCACCAGAAAGCTCTTGAATATGTAAACTCCATTCTAGAACCGTTCCGTGAGAAGCGTGAAGATAGAAAGACTAGCCAAGAAAACCAACCCTCAAGGCATTGTGTTGCAGAACGAGGAGATCTTATCCTACAATGGGACCAAAACAAGAGGCCTCGTGGTTATAGAGTAGAATACAGAAGCGTGGTTGAAGAATCTTCTATTGAGGCTAAGAAAATTATTCGGTTCGATAGACATAATGGAAGGGATGACCAACAGACATTCAAAATGATTTTATTTATTTTTTTTAAATAATTTTTTATATTGTCTCTAGAGAGACAATATTTTGAATTACGGACATTTATTTTTTTAAATAATTTTTTATATGGTCTCTAGAGAGACAATAGTTTGAATTATGGACATATTGTCTCTATAGAGACAATATATTTTTAATCTCAGCTATTGTCTCTAAAAGGACAAAATTGTAATTGTCTCTAAAGAGACACAAATGAAGTTGTCTCTAGAGAGACAAATCAAATTGTCTCTAGAGAGACAAATCAAATTATCTCTTAATAGACAATAATTCTTGTCTTTATATAGACAATAATAATATGTGTTCTATATTGTCATTATAGAGACAAATTATTGAGACATTATATTTTGAGATGCCCGCTTAGAGAGAATATTTAAGACAATACACAAGTTTCTTTTTGTCTTAAGTTAAGCCAATTGACTTAAATATTGTCTTAAAACCCCCTACATGTAGTAGTGTATGCACATGCCACCAACTTGTGCATGTTTGCTTGTTTGGTGATTTCATTTTATGAAATTATTTCTAGTTGGTGGGGATTACAATGTGACCATGCTCGAAAGATTTGCTACAAATATTGTGACACTAAGCTAGGGTTTGCGAGGGCATGTTATGCACCTGGTTCAACTTGATGAGGGATATCATAATGCTAGTCATGTATGTGGTGCATTGGAATTGGGTGGATTTGAGCTTGCTTCGAGGGATTTCCGTAAGTTTCCTTGGAAGGCTCCTTTCCTATAATTGTTATCCCGTGGCTCAATCCTTCGTAGTATGTTTTTTTTCTTTAAATTTCTCCAGAGGTGTTTTGTGTTTTGTGAGGGAGCCAAGCCAAGAAAGTTTGGACATTAATTCTATGTCTACTAGATAGAGCATGTATGGTGTAGTTTTAGTTGCAGAGATATGCTTTGTGGGATCTCCAAGTTGGTTGCGACACTGTTGAACCAGAAGGGTGGGGGAATTAGTGGTTTAAGGGGATGGCTAAGGAATTCGTAGGGGACATAATTTTCACTTCTTTATCAAGGCATCTAGTTCAAAGGTCCGTATTTTGAACTGTAGTGGGATGCTCATTTTGGTGTTTTGTTGCATCGACTAAAATGTTGAGCCAGCGAAGTTGGGTGCATAGGGGTGAAGCCTTGTGGACTGTTAGGGGGAAGGGTTGGCTAGGTGGGAGCGATTGATGTTGAGGGGGTGACGAGAGCTGAGATGGGATGAGAATTGGAGCATGATCAGGTCCAGTTGATAGGTACCATTGGCCATCCACCATATTTGGTTTCCATGGGCCCGTAGATGTGAAGTATAATAGAGATGTTGGAGTATGTGAGACACGCGCTCAATCGAGCTTAGCATGATGATCGCAATGACACTATTGACTTCATGAATCACATTCAATGAAAATTATGGGGGTTGCATGATAGACTAGTTAGTTAACAGAGAGGGCAGTGGCACATCTAAAAGAAGATCAACCAATTGGAAACAAGGTTGGCATGCCATTGCCTTTGGTAGATGAAGGACACATATGTGTTGATACACAAGTGAAATGAAATGAAAAATTTGACTATGTCTCTGCTATATTATTGACATAATGTAAATTAATCTAAGTCCTCATTCACTTGTGTAACCTTTCTTTCTTTTCTCAATAGCTTTCTTTATTTTTGAGACTGAAATAAAGGTGTAAAGTAATAAAAAGTTAACCAATCAAATTCAACATATTTCTCTTACATTATTAATACATTAATATATGATATAAAGTAATAAAAATTTGATCAATCAAATTATTGAGTATATTTTTTAGAATTGTTAATATATTAATATATTAAATGTGTTGTTTAACTATTTAATGTTTTGGATTTTTTTTATTAGAATTAGTATTTTT
>APFE031683619.1:38503-67941 GCA_000404065.3 Pinus taeda
CTTGGTTGTTTGAAGTTCGAGCATTAAAATCACCTATTAAAAGGATATTACCATCATTCCTTAGGCTAGAAATATCATTCTCTAAACCATTGTAAGGGTTAGTTTTATCTAGATTCTTCTTCTTATAGAAGTTAGAATTGATGGGGGGGAAATAACATATTGCTATGTAGGACGTTTTATTATTAATGTCTTTGATCTCTATCCAACTATATTGGTTGTGAGGGTCATTTTATAAATCCTAGCATGGGGGGAGATGGTCTTCTTAATGTAACAAGCTATTCCCCCAATGCCTCTACGGGAGGATTGCTTGTTCCAGGTAGACCATAGCGTTAATCCATCTATGTTAGGGACCTTAGATTCTTCGTGCTCCCAAGTTTCAACAAGAAAAATAATATCAACATCATTTGAAATCCAACTTAGCTTAGGACCTTTGTTCCATGGGAAGCCCCGACAGTTCCAAGAAAGGATCCGGAGCATGCTTAATTGCTATTGATTACTATCTTTCTGGTTCTATCTCGAATAAAGGCTTTTTTATTTCTGATTATTTCCCATTTTCCTTCCTTTCTAGCTTCTTTTACCTTTTGAACCTCCTTTCTTAATTCTACTTGATCTTCTGGAATGAGATTTTCATTTATGAATATTCCCGTTCCTTTTAGACTTGAGGTTTTACTAAGTATGTCGTACTTATGATCAATGGAGCTCACCTTTATGCGGATTAGTCTTCCTTTATTCTCGGTTAATTTCCCCAACCTTGTTGCTTCTGTGAGACACACTATTTCAATTTGTAATCTATTATGTAATTCTGTCTGGGCTAAGGCTAAAGTATCCTCATCTACTTCCTCTTTTAGACCGAATATTATAAGGTTCAAGGCCCTTTTGTTACGTTCGTGGTCTAATTCTATTAATTTTTTCATTTCATCTTTAATTGGTTTGATATCTAACTTATCTAACACATTATTTAGGGTGAGGCGGCTATTAACTTTTTCTTCTAGTTCTTTAATCATGTCTTTCATTTTAAGACTCTCTAAAGTATTAGCATCTATTTCTTGGATTGGTTGGTTAGTATCTTGGTTTTGTTTTTCTATAACTTGCAATCTAGCCTCCATTTTATTCTCCAGAAATTTTATTTTATTTTCTATTTTTTTTTGGATCGTGTCTTCAAGAGATGCAAATTTACTTTCCAGCATGGCTTCTAACTCTTTTTGTAGCTTGGCTTCTCTTTCTTCTCTACGTTTCTCTAAAGACTCCATATACTCATAAAGGCCTTGTAGAGTAACTGTGCTAGGTCTGCCCTTGGTAATCTTTGGTAACTGTAGTGAAATATTCATACTTGAAATTATATGAGCAAAGAAAAAGAAAAAGATAAGGAATGTGTGCACCTGATATCAGCAAACCTGATAGCAGATCGCCCGTGCCCACCCCAGCCCGCAGACCGAAGAATATACATGAAGAATATATAGAATACGTTTTTAACTCTTTCGCTGAGCTTCAGAACTCTTTCACCAAAAAAATATATGCAATTATATTATTTAATAATAAATATTAAAAAATAATATTAAATTATTTCACTATCTATTTTTACACTCTTAATTTCATTTCCGTTAAAAATTAAAAACTATTAAAAATATCATTCAATTTTCAATTTCGCAATTTCATTATTTAATAATAATATTTAAAAAATAATATTAATTATATTTCACTATCTAATTTTACACTCTTAATTTCATTTCGGTTAAAAATAAAAATATAAAAAGTATAATTTATATAACATTTTAATTTGGACGTTTTATTTTAAAATATAAATACAAAAATCCATATTTAAATAAAAATTAAACTCCATACCAACTACCTTACCACTCGTGGGAAAAAATATAACAATTATCCACGCATGCCATGTGCAATAAAATTCTTGCACTTTCCACATAGTGGACATTCGAGACTAACTTGCCTACAACATCAATACAAATTATTGGGCAACAAATCTTTTCGAAAATGTGTGGCATCCACACCCCCTAGATCTCCAATGTCATATCGAGAATAGAGGATAACATGTCAAATTGTTTTCATTCAGTATATTCTCAATACATATGTCATACACTCTTATTCTATAAGAGATCTCAATCTTTTGAAGGTACCTCAACTCAATGTGGCAAGATTTGAGTTTCAATATTGACATATAAATATGTTAAAATACATAAGTAGAAAATTGTGTTTATAATTTTAATCTATGTAATTTTGTAAGGTTGATTCATTGCTCATTTGAATATTGACATATAAATATGTTAAAATAGATAAGTAAAAATTTATGTTTATAATTTTAATATATGTAATTTTGTAAGGTTGATTCATTGCTCATTGTATATGGAGCTTCCAATTTTATTCAAAATTTTAAGAGGAATAATAATCACACATCTTTATTATGTTTTATTTAGTAAATTCATTTTCAGTTATGTTCTTTGAGTTTATATTTATTTATATGAAATAGCCTATGGGTTGAGGATTTAATGATATAATTTTGTCACTTTTTTATGTTGTGATGGTAAAGTTAAGAACCCTATGAACTATGAATTATTATATTTTGATATTACAATAATTTTTCTCAAATATTAATAATTAATGAATATTTCATTCTCATTTTATTAATCAAATTTTAATGAAGAATATATCAAATTTTAATGAAGAATAAATCAAATTTAAAGATTAGATTATAGAAAGTTTATATAAGGTGGTGGCATCTAAAGTTTAACATAAGAACATTTTGCTGATTTTTAAAAGTTTAAAATTGCAAATATTTTTTAAATATTTAGTTAATTTTATTGTATTTGTATTATGTCTGAATATCAATTAAATTTTGTTTTTCATGAAAAATTATTGTGCGCATTTGTTAGATAGTTTGTCACAACAAGATTTACTAAGATTAATGAAAATCCAAAATCTACACTATGAGAGTTAATTATTATTTAGAATTTTAGATTTGTTACTTATTATGTTATGCCTATGCATGTAATATATGAAATATTGAAAATAGATAAAAAAAAAACTCAAATACAATCAGTCACACTCATAATCACACAAAATATAACCTGGAAACCCATTATGGGAGAAAACGTAGTTGAATGATGAGGTTGCTCTATTCTCTCTTTCTCTAAATGGAAATGGATGCAAGTACAAAGAATGAGACCTATGGCTCATGGGCTACTACAATACACAAACCATCTCTATTTTCTCTCTCTCTATCCAATTTTAGCGACTTTTCTCAACTATGGAACAAAATGCACTCGAATAGAATGGAACATATTTTCCTCCTAGTGACCTAGTTAGAACACAACTCGATAACTTAATAGTGGTTAAGTTTCCCTACTTTTGGGAGGATTTTGTTTGCAAAAATATTACTAAATGAGGTGAGGAAATTTTTCTTATACCTTCTCCATGGAGTACCACATAGCCTTGCTTGGACGTTGTCCTTTCAACCTAGTTTTCCAAAGGTCATGCTACCGTTTGCTATAATTTTGTACCTATTTGTGTAAAATTGTATCCTTTGTCAACTTCGCCTAAGATTGTGGTACCAAATCCTCTACAGGCAGTGATGCAATGGGCAGGCTAAAAGGAGATTTAAGATAGATACACAATTCTCTAATTTTTCTTTGGTAAGTCGCTACAAAATGATTTCCCAGTGCAGTGTCCAAAATTCGGCTTAACGATTTATGGGAAAATTTGTAAAGGCATGTGCTATCAAATGATTTGAAAACGTACCTTATGAAATCTCGATTCCCTGTTGTTAATTTTAGATAAAAATGGTTTGTTCTATGCTTGTAACAATTACTTCAATGCCTTTTTATTAACCCTATGATAATTTCCACATTAATTTCCAATAGCAGCCACATTAACTATTAATTCACATGGATAGAAACTATAGATCGAACATGAACAATAAAATGCAGAAGAAAAACCAAGGAAAGAGAACACAAGAATTTGGCTCAAGCTAGGGAAAAACTTCAAGATGGGGAAAACCCTTAATCAATCATTCTTATTATCAAATATCAAATGTTCAGTAGAGAGAGAATCCAATAATATACAATGATGATGAAGTCAAAGTCAAGCATTTGATTATCAAACTATCCTCCAAAATCCAAACAAAAAAAAACTAAAAGATGCTTAGAAAATCAATCAAAACAGTCAAATGTCACCCCTAAAATGTCTTAGGAAAATAGAATTTAAGCCTTTGCAAATTTGGTCGAGGAGTGCATAGTTGATTTATGGTCAACAAAAGGTCTAAGCCTAAAATTGATGAGCACATAACTTTGGTATTTCAGCCTTAAATAACTGGTTCTAGATACATCCTAAGAAATCATTCCAGAATTCAGCCATACCACTAGGAGATAAATGATCAATGCAGGTCAACACAGTGAAAGATGGTTGATGAACGTAGAGGAAGAAGATTCCCAAACATGTCCACACGAGCCACATAAAAGACTCCTATTAGCCACATGTTTGAACTCCTTTGTAGATGAGATGATTGTATGTGAGAAGTGTTGAATGAAGGTGAACATAAACCCACATTTATAGTGGTTGACCTAGGCTTGAAGATACATGACTCTTCACTAGGGCCAACATGAATTCTCCCGGAGCCAACTTGAAGATAGGCGGAATTGAGCCAACTTAAAGTTGAGACATTTTTAGTTTCCAATCCTTGAGGTGAAGAAGAGTATCATCAAGAGTGATTCATAGATGAAGAGTGACATCAAGAAGAATGTAGACAAATGACGGAATTAAACCCTTAATTGTCAATTTTAACACTCACTCTCAACTAATGGGTATTTCCACTTGTCAGCGTCCATCCATAGTTATGCCATCATGTAATATCTCTGGATCTTGTCTTTCATATGTTGAACATTGATACAAATAATAAGAAGGGATTGATCGAGAGTGAGTTACAAGACATTATCACTCTCCTTTGACAAAAGTTAGTCCACATAAGTAGGGGTAGAACCCCAATCTAGGTTGATCTTGAGTTATCAATTTGTCGAACATCATACATCCTAGACATAGGGAGTATGGTAGTACATGATGCGTCCATATGTAGTGCTATGTCCCCTAACCACTTTCCCCAATTCATTAGCCAAATGAGAGGTACTCCCTAAGAGTTTCAGATTGCAAGGGTAGGAAGTATGTTGAGGCATCCCCATAAGAAGGTGAACCACTCATCCTGCTTAAATTCCATAAGAGAAGATGAGCCACTCATCCTATGCATATGTCATTATTCATAGGGGGAGTTGAACTACTCACCCTATACTCACATATATCATAATGGGGTATCATAGAGGAAGCTGAACCACTCACCTTGTACTCAATGTACCTATAAGGGAAGGCAAACCACTCACCCTATGGTCATAGATAACACTAATAAGTACCGGATCCCCCCCAGGGGTCCCAAAGTTCAATGTCCAACTCAAGTGGGACCATCATTGGAGGGTCCTTCCATGACTCCAAGTCTCTCTTAGAAGGCTAAGAAATTTTCCTTCCCTAAGGGCTTCATGAGGATGTTAGAAACTTGTTCATCAGTCCTTGTATGTGGGAGCCTTATTTCTCCCTGTTGTACCATATCTCGAATAAAGTGGTAATTGATATCAATATTCTTGGAGTAGTCATGGAATACGAGATTCTCTGAAAGGTGAATCCCTCTTTGGTTGTCACAATAAACAATGGTGTTATCCAGCACATGCTCAATTAGCTCATGTAAAAGCTTCCTCAACCAAATAGCTTCACAACGGGCCATACCAATTGTAATAGATTTATCCTCAGCGACACTTAGAGAATCCAAATTCTGCTTCCTACTCATCCAAGAAATTGAGCCAGATCCTAAAGAGAAGCAACATTTAGACGTGCTTTTTCTATCCACCATACTTCCAACGCAGCCAACATCAAAATATCCATGTAGTCTCAAATTCCTAGCAGTGTACCTTAGACCAAAATTGATAGTGCCATGAAGATAACTTAAGAGATTATTTGAAGTAACCAAATGTATGAGATGAGGTTCAACCATAAATTTACTTGAAATATTTACAATGAATCATATGTCAAGTCGAGAGTTTATCAAGAACATCAGGGCCCCCATAAATTGTCTATATTCACAAGGATTTGCTAATTCACGAACATAGTAACTTCCACATAGATTCTAGAAGTTTAACTTCATCGAAGTAGACAAAAACTTCAATTCTAACATCCCACATCTTTCTAAAAGCTTCATAATGTATTTCCCTTGAGAAAGGAAAATATTTCCTAGCTTTTTGCAGACCTCCAGACCGAGGAAGTAATTCATCATTCCTAGGTCCTTCATCTTCAATTTGGAAGTCAACTCCCTCTTACATTGATAAATTAGAGGGTCTATACCAATCACAAATGGATCATTGACATAAAATACCAAAATAAGATGCATTTCCTTTTCAACCTTGAATTATAGTTTTAGATCAACATATCTTCTCGTAAATCCCAACTTCATAAGATAGCTATAAATCCTCTCATACTAAGCCTTAGCAGCTTAGCTTAACCCATATAGGGCTTTCTTCAACCTGTATACATGTATCCTCTGATATTTTTCTTCAAACCACAAAGGTTGTTCCAAGTATACTTCCTCCTTAAGGGATCCATGCAAGAAAGTAGTATTAACATCCATTTGATGTAGGCTCCATCCTTGATTGGAAACAAGAACAATTTTGGATCAGATAGTGGTATATCGGGAAACTGTAGCAGATATTTCATCATAATTTACTTAAGAGAAACCAAGAGCTATGAACCTTGCCTTATATTTTTTTAGCACTTCCATCAGCTCCATGTTTAATTTTATAAATCCATTTTGAAGTGACAACAATATTGTACTTGGTTCTAGGAACTACTTCCCTAACATCATTCTTCATGATCAATTCATATTCCTCAGACATAGCATATTTCCATACCTGTTTCTTCATGGATTCTTTGAAAGTGCAAGGTTCAGTTTGGATGATAATACTCATGGTAGCCAATTAGCCTTGATACCCATAGGGATTATTACTTTATCGAAATGTTCCCCTCGGAGAAGAATGTTTTTCATCATCTTCAAGTGTGTCCTTGAGCCATAGTGGTGTTTTCCTTGAGATAGAGGGATCACTAGGAGTTGGATCAAGAGGATCCACGGGACATAGGATCCTCCATAAGAGGTTCTACCTGTGTTTCAACAACATCATCATCCTTCATTGAAATGGGAAGATCTCTAGATTTTCTGAGGGAAATTTCTTCATCAAAGGTAACATCTCTACTTATATGTCTCTTTGAACAGGTATATAAATTATATATTCCTTTGAATTTTCACCATATCTAATGAATATACCTTTCTTCCCAGAAGGATCCAACTTATACCTTTTCTCCTTATGCACACGAAAATATAGAAGACAAAGAAATATTCTAAAATGAGAAACATCAAGTTTCTTGCTAATGAAATTTCGCCAGGTATCTTGAAATCCAAAGCTTGACGAGGGCTCCTATTTTGAACATATACATTAGTATTGGCAACTTCTTGATCCAAACTTAAACATGAATGCAAAAAATTACAAATATATCCATAAATATAGAGATGCAATAGAAATAACACTTCATTTCATTAGTATCAAACACTGAAATATGCTTACAAAGAAAATGGAAATAAGACTAGCTTAGGTGATAGTAGCTTATCTCTAAGAAGAGATGTGGCAGCTACATGCCTCTGAAATATGTTACAATGAGGCTCAAAGACCTACTTATTATTGAGAAATAATGGAAAATCCTAAACACCTAAAAACCTAACCCTAGGAGATGAAGTGCCAAAACTATGGGCCATGTTTCGATAAATTGGTACATCAACTTCCTGGGGACGTAACTTTGACATACAATCTCTATTTGATGTGCACAATACCTCGTTAGAAATATCTATCTGAGGAATAGAACTTCCAAGTTCCCAACATCAATCTATAATTCATGTTAGCCCCAGTTTTCCAAAAAAAAAACCTCATTTAGGGCCTCAAAAAGGCTATGGAAGTTCAAGACCCGAAAAATTGCCAAAAATAGTAAACTGTGCAACATCTAAGGAAATTGAAAAATTGAAAGAGATAGTTATGGGGGGCCAAGTGGAATAGGTGGGTGGCTACCAACATCCACCTATATCACTTCTCCCCATAAGAATTTTGGTAGACCTTGATCATAGATCATGGCACGGGTGGCTTCCATGAAAATTGGATTCTATATTTAGGTAGCACCATTCTGCTCTAGAGTTTATGGAACAATAGTCTCCCTTTAATTACATACTCTCTACAAAATTCATTTAATTCATTCGATTCATATTCAGTTCCATTGCCAATCCTCAATGTCTTGATCTCCTTCCCTGTTTGATTCCCCACTAGTGCTTTGAAAGAACAAAACCACTTGAACACTTCATCCTTCTTCTTCAAAAAAGATATCCATGTTTTATGTGATAATTCATCCACAAATATTGCATAGTATGTGTATCCTCCTAATGAAGTTACGAGAAAGGAACCAAACAAGTGATAATGAATCAATTGAAGAATATCAGTTGTCTTGGTTTCACCCGAAGGGAATGGTCCCTTTGTATGTTTCCCAGCTGCACAACATTGACAGTCTCCTTCATGGTTCATATGAAACTTGACCATCCCTATTACCATCTTCCTTACCCCATGTAAGGCTTTGTAATGTAAATGGGTAAATCTCTGGTGCCATATCTCACATTGAATAGAAGTATCATTTTTCAATCCCAAAGGACTTTTACCAACTTGATAAAGACCATCAAGATTGAATCCAAAAGTAAAATAATATTTGAAGTTTCTTTTCCACACACGTACAATTCCATCAATGAATGCTACCTTGAAGCCTTTGTCTTCCATCGTAGAAATATATACCAAGTTCTTCTTCAAATAGGGAACATACAATACTTCTTGAAGATGTAGGGTTTGACCATAATTTGAGTGGAGAGTAACAGTTCCTATGAATTATCTCCAAGAATGATCTTTATATAAATTTATTCTCAACGAAATTGGAGAGGGCCTCCTTGTATCCAATGAAATTCCTTGAGGCTCCACTATCAATTAACCAATGATCCAAAGTATCCAGAGGAGAGGCAGTAGATAGAGCAGAAATAAAATCAAACTCATCTTATTTTTCTACAACACTATTTTCATCATACCTGGCATTTCTTGTCCTCTTGGGAGATTGAATACTTCCTTCTTGGGAAACAAGAGAATTCCTCTTTCCTTTTTTATTATACATGCCGTTCCTTTGATTATTATTTCCTTTGTAATTGTTGGTGTTGTTGTTGTAATCCGTTGGAGGATTTTTCTTGTGAGGAAACTCTCTAGCATAGTGGTCAAACATGTTGCAATTGTAGCATCTTGATTTTCCTCTTTCTTTGAATCCCTTCTTAGATCCTTAACCTTTAATTCTTAGACCAACATCATTCTTCCTCTTAGCATGTGCAAAGAAAGTAGTAGGTTCATTTCCATTTAGGATTTATCCGTCTCCATCATCCTTGTTTCCGTTTGAGTGCATCTAGCTAATAACTCATCCAAACCAGGTATCCTGTCATTGTTGAGAGTGGTGGTGACAAATATATCCCATGTTCTTGAAATACCTCCAAGAGTAATTTTATTGAGTTCCCTATCAGCAATAACTTCTCCAACAAATAGCATGCCATTCTTGATTTAAGTTATTCTCATGAAGTAGGATTGGATAGACTCCCCTTTATCCATCTTGATATCCTTCAGCTTGTTTTTAAGAAAGAGGATTTGATTTTGATTTTTTAATTTTATCATACATTTCCTTAGAAGCTCCCAAATCAGAAATATAGGAAACCAAATGCTTTTTAATGGAGTCAATTATAATTCTTTTAGCTTTGACCTCGTCTTTTCTATACTTCATTCTAACAGCAACAGGTGCAGTTGAAGGAGGCTCCACCATGTTTCCTTGCACATATTCCAATACTGCAGCCTCTCCCAAAATCAAGTCCAAAGTCATATTCCATGCATGATAGTGAGATTTGTCATTCATCTTGTCCTTAATTTTGAATTAAGATGTAGATGTTATGGAGACTTATCCAACAATCTTTGTCCAACAGATATCTTAGTGATTGCTTTTCTCTCTTGCTTGGGATTTTCCTCCCCTAGGATTTGATCCCATGTAAATTTTAGATAAAAATGGTATGTTCTATGCTTATAACAATTAATTCAATACCCTTTTATTATCCCAATGATAATTTCCACTTTCATTTCCAATAGCAATACATTAACTGTTAATTGACATTGATAGTAATTATAGATAGAACATGAACAATAAAATGAAAAAGACAGGACAAGACTAGAGAACACAAGAATTTGGCTCAAGCCAAAACCTCAATATCGAGAAAACCCATAATCATTCCTTCTTATTATCAAATATGAAATGTTTAGCAAAGAGAATCCAATAATGTACAATGGTTATGAAGTCAAAGTCAAGACTTTGACTATCAAACTATCCTCCAAAATCCAAAAAAAAACTGACCAAAAGATGCTTAGAAAACCAATCAAAATAGTCAAGTGTCGCCTCTAAAATGTTTAGGAAACCCAAATTTAAGCCTCTACAATACTAGTCAAGGAGTGTACAGTTGATCTGTATAGAGGGTTTAAACCTGCAATTGATGAGCCCAAAACTTTGGTATTTTAGCCTTCAAGAACTCACTCAAGATGCCTCTCGAGATATCCTTCTATAATATGGCTAGACGGTTAGGAGAGAGAGAGGATCAACATAGGTCAACACTCTGAGAGATGGCTAGTCAACGAAGAGAAAGAATATTCCCAAACAAGTTCACATGAGCCACATAAAAGACTCCTATTTTCCACAGGTCTGAACTACTTTGTAGATGAGATGATTGTATGTGAAAAGTGCCAAATGAAGGTGAACATGCACCCATATTTATAGTGGTTGGCGTGTGTTTAAAGAGACATGAATCTTCGCTTGGTTCAACATCAACTCTCCTAGATTTAGCTTGAATATGGGTAGAATTGAGTCGACTTAAATGTAACACCATCGTTGCACACTTATTCAAGTTTACTATCCATCAGGGTAAATATGTAATGAAGAGTTAATATGATATGATTCAACCTCCTATACCACCTTAAGAAATTGGAATCGACAAAACAAAACCTTATCAACCTTCCTCAGGTGCTGCAGGATCCCCAAGGACTAAACCACCCTTCCAGGTGTCCAAACCTTGAGTTAAATTTCCTACGTTCATAACCACTATAAGGGATTGGATTTTTTCTTTTTCAGCCAATTTTGTGCTTGAGACCACATAATCTATGCCACCTTTTCAGGGCTACGCTCTAGGTCACTTCCTAGAACTTGAGGACACTTTCCAAGACAATAAATGACACAAAGACAAATCCTCTAACATAAAACTTGATCAATTACTTGACCTAACCAAGCCCAACCATGACAAACATTTTTTCGAACACATCATGAACATGTAATCTACAGGTCATAACAACATATTTGAACATAAGGATATGATACTTATATAAGAATCATCAAGAAGTTCTAATGCCCTCTCATATTAGCTGCAATAACATCTATTAGGTTATGCATTCAATAACAAATCACATATTCATCAAACATGTCAAGATCCATAAATAATATACATCATAAACCAACATTTAAACCAAAAATAACCAACATATAATGTAGAAAATTTGTAATAGGATAACACGATAATGCAATATAAATCAAAGCAGAATACTATAATCTACTTCTACTATAAATTTGTGGAAGCTTAAAGATCGAGATGAACTGATCTGATAATCACCTTATGAGTGACCTCAGTTAAAGATTTATTAAATGAAGGTATTACAGACTCATGTGCTGGTGTGTGCATCTATGTTATTTAAGCAACGGATCGATCATATTGCCAATACACAGACAATTGAAATGGAAAGACAACAGAGAAATATGGTAAGCAAATACAAAAACATAAGAAATTAATAAGGAGTTCACCCTATTCTCGAGGGCTACATCTCCGCTCCATATTCAGTGGTGGCCTTATTTTATTGTGTTTCAAGTAGAGAATTACAATGCAAGAGCTCAATATGAGTCACCTAAAACAGATTTGCTTGGCAGGGTGGTTCTTGGATTCCCCAAGCCATTGGAGTGCACAAACTTGCTTGCCTACCAGCTCTGTGACCTTTTGGTCTATAGTGGAAAAAGCCCAATGTGGTGCTCAGTCCAGATAGATCCTCTCTAGGATGGCATGAATCCCTCAAGGTTTCAGGTGCTCGACGCTCCCTTTGGTCAGCTTGGCCCTCTGTCCTCTTCTATTTTTGCTTCACTGTCTTTTCCCCTATGTTCCATTCTCCTCTTGGGATTCTGGTTCCTCTATCTCTCTCTCTAACTGACTCTCAGTTCTCTGTGTATTCTGTCTCTGTTAATGGCTTTAAGCCATTCATTTCCATGTTTGTTCAGTCCCTCTTCTGCCTCTGTCAAATTTCCTTCTGCAGCTGCGCTTGGAGTTCCCTGGTTTAGTGTCATCATTGGCTCACAAGGAGTGGCAACATGTCCTCCTGTAATGTGCCAGCCTACTTCCTTGGTTCGGTTCTTCGATTACATCGTGGATGAAGTCTTCCTCCACTATGGCAGTCAAAATGGACTTCAAATATTTCTAAATCGTGGCTCATTCCTTCGTTGATTCTGCTTCCCCCATCTGACACGATCTTGGCTGTCCAATCTGGGGCCTACAGATCCGATGCCATATGCACGTCCTGCGTGGTTGATTAGCTCGACCATTAATGCACGATCAATGACAGTTTTCTCTCTCCTCTACTGGCCACGTGTCGACCATTGAGTGGGATCACGATATGCAATTGTCCTTTAGTTCTTTTTCTCTTTTCCCCCACAGTTCTCCAGCTCCCTGTTAACACTCAGGTTGTTCCCTTTGACTCCTAAGGGAATATGGCCGAGGTAACCACAAACCAAGATTTGGACTGCAGGTCCTAGCCTACCAGTAGTCAGAGAGGGCTCTCTCTTTGGGATTTAGCTTTGTTTAAGGGATGATTTTAGGCTAGATATGATGCACATGGGTTTTGATTTGGCTTGATGGGATGGTTGATCTGATCAAGCAGAGTTGGCATGCAAAGTGTAAGAAGTTCAAACCATTGGGCATGGAGTCAATGAATGTGAATTGAAGGGTGTGTTTTCTTTGGTAGAAGAAGGGAATATGGAGCAGGATAGCTACACATGGCACAATGATTTATGCTGGAATAAGGATGAAATGGAGGTCAGGGGATGAGAGGCAATTAAGGATCTCTCATCCAGCGAAAGAGGGAAAGTGGATGAAAGTTGAATAGGGCAATGAAGAATTCCTAGACAGCATTCATATAATGAAGGAAATAGCTTAAACATGTTTAATTAAAAATGCATATTCATCACTGTTTCAGAGGAAAACATAGAGAAGTTACACGAATTGAGCATAAAGGGCATGAAAACCAGTTCTGATCTATTCCTTTTTCCTGCAACTTAGATTATGATATATAGATGATACAACTACGTATAAAATGATAAACAGAGGGAAGAAAGACTTATTGAACCGTGAGCAAGCACGGGAATTCCACAATATGCTCTTCAGCCATTAAAAGCACAACCATCCAGTTCAGACACAAACATTCTAGAAATCTTTGATTACAGAGGTTCTTAATATTTACAGCACAAGTCTCAAATGAGAGATCAACCAAACAACCCACCAACCCCAATCACATTGTTCAGGGCTGTATTTATAGGCAAAATATCTACAAAAAAGATCTGCTAGAAGATCTGAGGAAATAAATGCAGTTAACCTAACTTCTTTTGCAAGTAATGTAAAAATATCTATCTAATGCTGCGCTGGGGGCAGCTGCTTCAAAAAATGAGGCTATATGTCCTTTGTTGTTATGCGTTGGCCATTCATCATAACTACACATTGGTCTCTGTTCCACTACTCTTGAGTGGCTTTAATGTGCATTCACTCTAACCTGAGAGCCTTAAGTGGCTTCACCGCTTTCTTATTGTTGATCTGATACTCTTTTCCACTTCACTGATACTCTTTAATTGAATATGGGCTTCCTCTTTCCTCTGATATGCTTGAAACTATCAAATCGCCCCGTTTTTTCCCTTTCGAGGCAAAAATAACTGTTGCAAAATGAGGCTTTCCATTTTGGCCTATTTTTCTTAGCGATGCATGATTAGCACTAAGCGCTAATCGTGCAGTGAAAACTGCCTCATATTTTCATTCTAGGCCTCCTAAGCATCAATTTCGCCTTTGCGCGCTTTTCTTTCGGTAGATGATGTCAGCGGTATGGCGGGTGACGTCAGCATGACATCAACAGTGGGACCCAGTACGGCGGATGACGTGGCAGGGTGACGCGGCAGGGTGACGTGGCAGGGTGATGTGGCAGGGTGATGCAGCAAGGTGACGTGGTGCTTACGTCACGCAGGGGGGAAGCAGTATCCGGTTTTAGGCACACCGCTTTTGGGCACAGGTGGTTTCGGAGGAGGGGCTCCGCCACAGCCGGGAGGGCGACGCGTGGCGGGAATACGACGGGAAAGCCGCCCATCTCCTGGACGTTAACCCTCAGCACATCGGGGCAGGAAAAGACCCGCCCACCATAGATCTCAGGGCACAGGCAATCGGACGGCCGGCGGGACACGTAAGGCGGCGAAAGAATAGGGACGGGGCCCGCAGTGCCTTTATTGATTATTTATTTTCGGCGGGGGGGGGAACTTTAGGAAAGTGGGTTTTTCATTTGGGTTTGCGGGTTTATGTGCACCAGTTAACAATGCAAGTGGAGGCAGAGGGTTAGGTTTATAGATGGAAGAGGGGGACCAGGGTTATTACTTTAACCAGGGGTTAAAGTAACTCCAGGTTTAAGACACAGAAGGGTTTATATTAGTCCCAAATGGACCAATATCTCCCAACCAGGTTACATAGTTATAGTGCTATAGGGTGGGATATGTAATATAATGGGATTTTTATATAGTTTTTTGTAGAATAGGGGTAGGGAAAATGATTTAGGGAGCTAAATAATAAAGTTAGGAGTTAGCATGACTTGGTGGAGTGGAAATGTAAGGGAAATGATGGATTGTGTAAATATTAATTTTACACAAGAAATGTGGCTTCTTTTCACTTAGTCCACTCAGATGTCAACTTGGTTTTTTGACAAGGATGGAGTGAAAACAGGACTGGTTGGGCAGATTCCAAGGTCCTCAAGGGGATGTTAGTTAATGATTTCTGAGGAAATGAGAAGGGGAAGTTAGTCATGCTTCCTTGTTGTACCACCAAACAACTGCCATGGTGCCAATTCCATAAGTGATATGAGTCCTTCTTGACAAGACCACAAGTGATTACCAATATGCTTCTGCAACCTCAAACTACCTACCCAACCTAATACATCTAACATTTTTCTTCTTTTGGTTTGGGTGCACTTGAACTAGCAAACCTAGTTTTTCAACTTTTTTCTTTTAACTGGCCTCCTATCTACATCTATACTTATTTCATCCAGGGGCTCCGGTTAGGCTGTTGAGCACCCTTATTCTCTACCTATCTAAGAATATGTCGAGCTTAAACTGTTTGGACAGATAATGATTCTCTATATTCTACAACAGGAAATTGAAACCTAGGGAGACCAAGATTAAGCTGTTTGGAGCTCCCTTTAATTGAAAATTCTTCAAAAATGGAATAACTCATCAAAATTGGAATGTAGTAGAGGCACTAAGACTAGCACACTCTCATGGACACTTCTTTGGCCTCAGTAGAAAATATGGAACAATGCAGCCTGCAAAGTATGACATATTTGGCATGTAGAAATGTCGATCATGAAAGATGAATACCTTCTATGAGCAGGAGGCTAACACTCCCCACGCATCCAAGTGCTTAGGGCATCTCCATTTCAACCCTTTTCACCCAGCGATGTGCGATTAGTGCTAATCGTGCATCAAAATCCACCTCTATTTCCTGATCCAAGGCTCCCAGGGGCTAATTCGGCATCCCGTGTAGTCTCCATGGGCCTCAGTCAGTGCGTTTTGATCGGGGTCCTCATCATTCCATGATGGCTACCATTGCCACTGGTTCAGGGTGTTTTTGATCATTGTTTTGGAATTTTTAGAAGTTTTTCCCGACCTGGTACAACCATGGCTCTGCCAATCATTCTTTATGGATCCAATTCAGATCATGACCTTCCCACTAAAAAGCTTTTGGACCACCAAAAGTTGGTTTTCTTTCAAGCATCGACTAAGTGAGGGTACTGTTGTCTCGCTTGCCTAATCTCAATCCACTTTGTACTGCGTGGCTTCAAACCTTTGAGTCCAATTCAGAGGTACTCAACATCCCCTCTGCACGTCGTCCTTACCTTCCTGTCCAATACTGTGTTTTCCTGCAATTCATTAAGATATTCAGGTAGCAGGTCATCAATAGAAGGCAATTGAATTTGCTCTTCAGGATCCTCAATCATTGAAGGTTCAAACAATCTCAAGCAATCTGCATTTATGACTAAGTAGATGTGCATGTAAGCTAGTAGATCAAGGCGAAAAGCATTCTCACCAATATTCTCAAGTATCTTGAAGGGTCCATACCTGATACGCTTTAGCTTTTTACCTTCACCTTGCATCATGTCCTTGCTGATATACAGCCAGAACTAGTCTTCAAATTGAAAACTATGCTCCATTCAGTGCTTGTCATGCCTAGCCTTATATTTGGCTTGGCCATTTTCTAGCTATTCCTGTACTGCCTGGTGGATCTCCTAGATCTGCACAATGAACCTAGTTTCCTTGTCCACATCACTGTGTCCATCAACTGTGGTATCTTTACCAAAGAAAAATCCAAAGGAGACCTTGGTATGAAACCAAAACAGGTCTCAAAAGGAGATCTATGTGTACAAGATTGTTTTGCTCTATTGTAAGCATGCTGCACATAACAAAAATGCTCATCCCAAAGCTTAGGATGTTTGTTGCAATATCCCTTGAGTAACTGGATCATTGTCATGTTAACTAATTTTGTCTGGTTGTTGGTTTGTGGATGAAAACCTATGTTTTTCTTCATTTGGGTGTCCATCAGCTCCCACAGACTTGACCAAAGCTTCCCCACAAATCAGGTGTCTCAATCAGATACAACAGAAGTGGGTAATCGAAAATGAACCCATACATGTTCAAAGAATAGTTTTGTAGTTTGTTCAGGTGTAATATGTTTATTACAAGGTACCAAAATACACATTTTGCTGAACCTATCCACAACCACATATAGATAATCATGACTTTTTCTAGACTTAGGCAGTCCTTCAACAAAATCCATGGAAACACTTCCCCAAGGGTGAGAAGGACCTGGTAATGGAGTATACAAGCCTAGTTTTCTATTGCGGGCTTGCTTTTAGCACACATAATACACCCTCTTACATATCTAGAAACTGTCTCATTCATTTTCGGCCAATAACAAAATCTTTGCAGCTATGCAACTATTTTACTTACCCCAAAGTGACTTGATATCAAAAACGTGTGTGCCTCTCTAACTATCTTTACTCTCTCTATTTGTGGAATGCAGAGTTTCCCACAATGATATACGAGTCGGTCCTTCACATGATAATCCAATTCTTCTACCTTTTTTCCTTGACTTAAAGTTGCATATACATCTTTAAAGTCTATATCTTAAGCATATTGTTCAATGTAGCTTTCATGTAGTACATAATTATGCTTAAGTATAGTAGATGAATTTATAATGGGTCTAGATAACATGTTTGCAACTTTGTTATGTATGCACTTTTTATATCTGATGACTAAATGAAACTGTTGTAGAAAACTCATCCATCTATAATGTCTCGATTGCTGCAACTTAGTCTAGGTGTGTAGATATTGAAGTGGTTGATGATCAGTATGTATTACTGTCTCTTTTCCCATTAAGTAATGTTTCCACTTTTTCACACTCTGAACTAATGCATAAAATTATTTATCATATGTAGGATAGTTAACTACTGTAGGATTAAAAGTCTCAGAATGATAACATATGGGTTTACCATGTTGTGTTAACACTACTCCCATGGCATAGTCACTAGCATCTGTTTGGATTTCAAACGGTCTTTGTAGATCAGGCAGTGCTAGTACAGGTGTTGTACTAAGCTTTCTTTCAAGGTGCCGAAGGCTTTGTAATGTTTGCCTCCCCACTGAAACACCTTTTTCAATCCTGTCAAAGCATGTAAGGCAGCTGCAATTGAGGAAAATTTAGAAATGAACTTCCTCCAAGATTGTGCTACTCGTAAGAAGCTTCTCACTTCTGTAGCAGACTTGGGTTTAGGCCAATTTACAATCACTGCCACTTTAGAGGGATCTATTTTCAATTCACCACCCCTACTATATGACCAAATAATTTAGAGATTTCTTGCAAAATTCACATTTTGAGAGTTTAACATAAATTTTTTCTCTTTTCAAAACATCTAATGTCTGTTTAACAAGCTTTAAGTGTTCTTCCCACATTTTACTAAAAATCAGAATGGCATCCAGATACACAACAACAAAATCATCAAGAAAAGGCTTGAGTACATCATTCATTAATCTCATGAAGGTAGCAGGGGCATTGGTCAAGCCAAAAGGCATAACCAGCCACTCATACAATCCCTCCTTTGTCTTCAAAGAAATCTTCCATGCATCTTTATTTACAACTCTAACCTAATGGTATCCACTGTGCAAATCCAGCTTGGTGAAATAAACAAATTCCTTCAATTGATCTAAAAGATCATCTATGCGACAAAGGGGATAACAATTTTTTATTGTTATCTTATTCAGTGATTGGTAGTCAATGCACATTCTCCACAAGCCATCTTTCTTTCTCACAAAAATATTGGTGACCCACATGGTGATGTGCTAGGCCTGATTAACCCCTTCTCGAGCAATTCATCACCTACTTCTTGATTTCAGCATTCTCTAAAGCAGACAACCTGTACATCCCAATGTTAGGCAATGGAACATCTTGCTGCAAAATAATATCATGTACTATTTCCTTTTTGGGTGGCAGAACTTTAAGTTCTTGAAACAAGACATCATATTCTAAAACAATATTTTCTATATCAGCTTGCTTTTGAGCATTACATCCCTCAAATACATTGGTTTTATTAGGTTTCTTTTCCTTTACAACCATTAGTAAGATTTTTTTGCATGAATTTATCATTCTTTTCATCTACCCAGAATTTATGAGAGTATTATTATTCTTGAGCTTGTGAGCTCTTACAAAGTATTCAATTCCATCTTTAACAAGTATATACTTGTTCTCAGCTCTATAGAAAATAGCCTTTCTATCATACAAGTAAGGAATTCCTAAAACAATTCCACATATATCCAAAGGAACTATGTCTAACTCAACCTCATCTACAAATGTTGACCAAAAAGAAAACTTGAGTTTTCACTGTCTAGTCACTTGTAGTTGTGCTTTATCATTCAACCATCCTAATAGGTATGGTTTCTTGTGAGGTGTAGTTGCTAATCCCAATTTCTTTACAATTGCTTCAGAAATCAAATTTACCTGTGAGCCACTATCAAACAAAGTATCAATATTTTGATGCTTGGAAATAACTCGAATATGGAAAAGCTCATGTCTTTTTCTCTCGTGTTCTTCATCAATAATAGTTTGCACATAACTACTAGTAGATGCTTCAGAATTATTACCTTTTATACATGTGGCTGCAATGATTATTTCATCTCCCGAGTCTAACCCCAAATTTTTCTAAATAGCTACAGTAGGCATCTTCTTCTTGCCCTAGGACTTCTTAGGTCTCAGCTCTGGATGCAGAATCCAACAGTGCTCATCATCATGCCCCTCTTTTTTATAGTGAGTGCATGAAGCTTTGCTTTTCTGTGCACTATTAACCTTCCTTACTTTCCACATCTACTTTCTTTTCTCCTTGCTCTTGCTTACAGTGGGTTGGGATGGTCCCCCAACTTCTAGATTTACATTCTTTCCTCTAGCTTCTAGATGAGTAGCATGAACAGATACCCCATCTATACTAGTGGGATTGAACATGAGGATGGTATGCCTCATGTAGCTGTGTAGACCACCAATGTACTTCAAAAGAGTCTTTGGAGAGTCTAATAAGATCCCTATAATCAATGCTCTCTTTCTAAATTCACATTGTTAGCTTCATCTACTCTTTACTCATGCACCAAGCTTCATCCAAGACTTACATTACATGTTGAGTTTCCTTGAACACTGCCCAAGCTCCATTAACTTTCCTCTTTCCCAACCAATTCCCAAGACCCTCAAAACATAAAAGGAAATTACAAGTAACAAACAAGAAGAAAACCACGAAAAATAATAGCAATATGACATCGCAACAAAGTGGGATGGTCATGCACCAAACATAAATGAAACTAAAAATTAAGCACAAACAAATCACAAAAGACTGAAAGCATAAACTAGCATCAAACACCATGTCTCAAACCCATGGGTTCCTAATTATTTCAAGGTAAATCTCAACCCGATCCTTCTTCAATATTTCACGACAATCTCTTTTATCATGTAATATCTGCATCATACTTCCATAAAGACATAATTGTCAGTGCATAAATAAATATGACAATACATGAGTTACCTTACCTTGCTATGCTAAGCACACTGCCTTGTAACTGAACACATCCATTCCATCTCTCAAGGAACTCCAATTCCTTGATGAATCCATCTATAATTGAAAACCAATTGTTATACCTATCAAATACATGTTCAGGAATACAACACATATCTACATAATGTCAGACAAAATCAAGGTTAACAAGACTTCTTGTATTCATGCAAAGCACTCATTTGTTTGGAATTGTGGTTTCCAAACATAGTCAAAGGAATTCTCACCCAATTCCTTTCTTTTAAATTCTTCCATGCTACAATTGAGTCTTACTATGTACTATCAAATCACCCAACTATTAGTTATATAAACAAATCAACTATTACCTTTACATGCTAATACCAAACATGTTTCCCTACAATTGTTCACACATGTTAGTCATATGTTCCAAAGATCAAGAGATTGTATCTATTCATTTTAAATCGACCTTTACCAAGACTAACAACCATGTCCTAATCAAAAATCAACTCACAATCATTAATCACAATATTACAGCTAGAACCTACTTACACTTGAAGTACATACCAAATGTCTCATCACATATGTGTTAGTCCAACCGTCTTGAAACAAGATCGTTCCTTCAAGCAATCTTATATACACACACTAATATCATGAAATTAATCAAACATTCAAACACCAAGTAGATGACACAATCAAACTCATACCTTAATGAATCTCAAGGGAGGCTATCACATCTACACAAGTTAGTCTAGATTAGTACGACATAATGTCACAAGTATATCAACTCGTACCTGAGTATGATAACCATAATAATATGCATAGTCTAATCTAGATTAGCTTGATGTATATAAATAACATCAAGATCCTAAGTACAATGACCATAAACATCCCACATATGACCATAATTCATATAACAACAAGTTACTATCCTTCATGACTAATTGACGCATGTACATATGATCATATTGATTAACTAACATCTATCATACATGTAACTGCAACAACCATAGACTGAGAGACACGTACATAACCCCAATTCTTATAACAACCGTTAACCAACATACTTGCATACCCACCATACAAACTTGTATGATGATTTGCTCTTACCCTAATGTCTAGTGTTGCAACCTCGATTTGATGATTTGCATCTCTTTTTCTATCTCAGCCAACACATTAGCATCATAACAACAAACATCATCATGATGACACAAACTAAACATGATGACCTCACAATGCATGTTTGACGTAATATACATGCATATCTATAACCATGAAAATGCATTCATAACAACATATAGACACTGACATGTAGAACAAATGCATATACAATTGACATGCATTCATGACAAATGCATCCCAATGACAACATCATCAACTTCTACATTTCAACCTAACTGTAACAATGACTACCACCATGCATACATAACACACACATATACATCCTTCAAGCATGCATGACCAACACATTATTCCCATCAAGGACAACGATTGAACCATGCTATGATACACTCTATGGTATCATATATCACCCAAAGAGAACATAAACCAAACATCACCCAAACAGAATGGAACCCACTTTGCTACCACTCTCTAACACCCTCCTCCCACACTTACCCAAGTTTACAATCCACCGCAGTAAATATGTGATGAAGAGTTACTATGATATGATTCAACCTTCTATATCACCTTAAGGAAGTGGAATTGACAACACAAAACCTTACTAGGCTTCCTAATGTGCTAGAGGAACCCCAAGGACTAAGTCACCCTTCCTAGTGTCCAAATTGTGAGTTAAATTTCCTTTTCACTAATTTGGACTTCCAGTCGTATGTAAAAGCCTACATCCATGTGACTATAGGCCTGTAGTCACATGCATAACCATTGCAAGGGTGTGCATGTAGTCTTTTTCAATGAGTTTTGTGCCTAAGAACATGTCATATGTGCCACCTTTTCAGGGCTAGACTCCAGGTCACTTCCTAGAACTTGAGGGGACTTTCCAAGGAAATAAATGACACCAAGACAAAGCCTCCAACATAAAACTTGATCAAGGAATTGACCTAACGAATCCTATCCATGATACGCATTCCATCAAACACTTCATGTACATGTAATCTACAGGTCATAACAACAAATCTGAAAATAGGGATCTCATGCTTATCTGAGAATCATCAAGAAAATCTAATGCCCATTCATATTAACTACAAAAACATCTATTAGGTCATGCATTTGATAACCAATCACATATTCATCAAAAATTTCAAGAGCCATAAACAATATACATCATATAACTAGCTAATAACCAACATATAAACCATGGAAAATCAACCATAATGTCACCATCATAATCAATACATATGCTCATAGATCACAATAGAAAATAAATCTTATTAACAAATGAAAATGTCAAACAGGTCAGGGACTTCCACACTACCACCCAACCATAGATTAGGTTGAACCAAATATCTATCACCCATGTGCTATATTCCAAGCATGAATCTGAGATCTCATGGAATAAACCAAGAAAACCAAACTAGGTCTTCTAGAGGCCAAACCACCTCAACCTTCAATGAGTGATTCCACATCACAGTCTTACATCACTAACCATAACTAGATTGGTCTCCACCGAAGATGTATAACGCTCCAGAGCGTTTGTTCCAACCAAGGCTTCCAGGACTGGTAACTCAATCCATAGATGTTGCCGGGATCCAGAGAATTTATCCAATGAGGGCTTCCAAGTCTAGTAACTCAACCCACCAAGGGCTCCAGAGTGATTTTCTAACCAAGGCTTCCATGACCAGTAAATCAACCCATAGATGTTGCCTGGCTCTCGAGAATTTGTCCAATGTGGGCTTCCAGGGCTAGTAACTCAACCCACCAAGGGCTCTAGAGTGATTTTCCAATGAAGGCTTCCACAACTAGTAACTCAACCCAAGATATTACAGGGCTTCCAAAGCATTTTTTCAACCATGGCTCGAGGAACTAGTAACTCAACCCACAACAATAAGGAACATGAGCTCTAACCAAAAAACAAAGATAAACCCAAAACACTATGGCTATTGACGAAATTCAAGGCTAGGAAAAACCATTATTAATCTAGGCAATCCTCCATGACAATGACAAATCATACCCAAGAAACCACATGCATGTGCCATGCATGCCAAAACTAGCAAGGTAATCATACATGCAATTCGGTACCCGTAAAGAAATACAAATTTAGTTGTGGATCCCGTCGCCCCCTTGTACTTTCCCACTTTTCCTTTGCCTCCTTGCTCCAATCCCAGGTATGCTACACTACTCCAAGAGTGCTCCAATAAAACTATAAGTGTCCAAGAGTATGTGAGAGAGAGAGAATAGAATGAGAGTGTCAAAGACTGAACTGACAAAATATAACACTGAAAAAAGCCATGAACTAATCCTCAAAAGCCTTTTTATCATTGAGGCCTCTATTTTCTTCAATTTCCATTATTTTTCCTTTAATTTTCCTCACATGCAAACCTGTTACCTTTCATCTCCCTTTTCTCTTAATTTCCTTTATTTCCGTAAACAAAATGCCAATTAATTCGTCTTTGACTTTGCCAATTCCTTTCCCAATTTCCTTAGCCATAATAAACGAAAAGTGACACCCATCGGGATTTTTTCCCTTCTATTCAGCTTAGAATATGTATCCCATGACCTTGGTCTTATTTTATTTTTTACACATAAAATCAACCAACATTGTTACATTAAAGTTGAGCCATTTGTATTTAATGAAAAATTCCAATATTTGAGTTGAAGAAGAGTGCCATCAAGAGTGATTCTTAGATGAATAATGCCATCATGAAGAGTGTAGACAAATGAAGGAATTAAACCCTTAGTTTCCAATTTTAACACCTACACTATCAAATGATTTGGCAACATCCTTTCCAAAATTGAATTCCACATCCTTGAATGACTCCTCAACACCATATATGTTTCACTTTTCCTTTATTTACTGATTTTTGCAATGCTATTTCAAATTTGATAGTCTAAAAACAATTCTTAAAAGGGTGTTGACCGTATTCAAAACATGGTACTATGTTTTAGATTAAATCACTGCAAAAAACCACCACGCATTCGCTGCTCCACAACATAGCAAACATTCATGTGGGGATTTGAAACCAACACAACAAGAATAGAAAAGATAAATGGCACAATGACTAAACTCACAAGGGTCCATTTTCTTAGTGTAAATCAATTCAATAAGTTCCAGGTTCTCAAATAATCAAATGCATAGGAAAAAATTGCAATTAAAAAAAATACGCAAACAAAACTCGATTTGGTTTAATTGCAGGGGTTAATTTTAATCTCAGATCATTTAATCATAACAAAAACTTATATTCCAAAATTTTTCTCACTTACGCCATTCACACAAAACTACCTTATATTTCACAGATATTTGAAGGTACATGTGTGTTTGCAAAACTTCAAAACTGTAGTTACACCCCACAAAGAAAGGAGCGAGAGTTCCTCCTTCCTCTCTTTATTCCAAAAAAATAAAAAACAGACTATGAAAACCAAGAGTTAAGAAAATATGAATCGTTTCCCCTTCTCTACAAAATAAGGGAATTTGAAAACTACATTTAAACTTTTTTATTTTTTTTTAAATTCAAGATGAGTAACTTCCCCAACTAATTTATATAAAAAAAAAGCAAAGCTTACTACTAATTTAAATATTTAAATTTATTAACAAAAAAATCCCCCCCACCCAACCCTACCTCCCCCCGCAACATACCATGTGGCCCTCCCATGAACATTGGTAAGATCTTGTCCAGAATTTGTCAAATTTGTGTTCAGCCTATTCACCTGCATCAAGCTCCCCAGGAAAGAAAGATTTATGAGCTCCATCTCATAAGGTCTTCTATAGAATAACCTGATTTATCTATGGTTGCAACCTTCATCGAAGTAGAATCATTAATCATATGACCTTTCCACTCCACTAAGTACTCTAGATATTCCTTTCATCTTATCTTCCTCGCAAAATTTATGTCCAAATTCATTTCAGCCTCCAATTATTTTGCCATAGGCATTTTTTTTATCCACTTCTACTCATTGACTTCATCATTGTCTGTGTTTCTTGTAGAAGAGTCTTTGTCAGTGACTGGACAAGGGTACAAATCAATCACATTAAAGATTGGTGGAATACCTATACATGGAGGTAACTCGAGTTCATAAGCATTTGCAGAAAATTGACGAACTATCTTGCAAGGACCTATTTTCTTTATCTCAAGTTTATTATACTCCTTTCTTAGAAATATCTCCTTTATTAGGTGAGTTAAAACCATGTCTCCCACCTCAAATTTCCCTTCTCTTTTTTTTTAAATTTCTTTCTTATTGTATTTGGAGTTGCTGAGTTATAAAATTTGGTTAACTTTCTCATATAACTCACTCATTTGTACTACAAAATCTTATCCTTCAACACTTCTTTCTTGCAATTTTCCCAAATCTTGCAGCTCACAACCTCCCCTAGGATGCATCCCATATAAAATATGAAATGGAATTTTCCCTGTACTGCTATTTGGAAAATCATTATATGTGAACTTCGCCTAAGCTAATACATGATCCTATTTCTTGGGATGATCACCCACAAGGCTTCTCATTATGTTCCCAACACTTCTTTTCACCACTTCGGTCTATCCATATGAGTATGGATGATAGGTTGAGCTGAAGTTTAACTTGGTTCCAAGTTTCCCGCACAAGGTTCTCCAAAAATGCCCTGTAAATATTGTGTCCCTATCAGAGTATACTTTTTGGCAAACCATAGAGTTGAACAATATCATTGAAAAACAAATTAGCCACGTGTTGGGTCATTGGTTTGTCATCATTCTCACTTGTTTTTGTCATTCATTAAGCCATTACTTGCACCCATCTATTACACCACTTCACTCGCTTGCCACCATTTTAACCATAATTATTCATAATGTGTCTTTATATGTCTAAGTAGTTAATTAACATTATTTTCTTTTATTTTTAGTAGATTAAGAAGAATTTTGCATGGTTTTAACTAATGATAGTTTAGCAAGTTCAAGTTTCTGCAGTTTTGTCAATTTTCCATAGCTACCTCCATGGTTGAGGTAGTAGCACCACTCTAGAAGAAAATCCGACACACGGACATTGTTTCTAAAGATTCCAATATGGATTTCTATTGATCAGATACCACCCAACGCGTCCATGTGGATCTCTAGCCTCAAATCAAGGGAAAAATGTGGCAGTTTTGACTAGTCAACTTCAAACACTTTCTGAACAAATGAAAGCGAATTTGGAACACGAAAACATGGGTTTTGTTCCACACAGGCCCAATTAGGTTGTTGATGAGAAGTTTTCTCAATTTCGTTACCACTTGAGATATTTTCAAAGATCTTTGGAGCCTCATTTTGCAAATTATGTGGATATATGGTTTTTCAAATTGTCATTTAATGCGCAATCAACAAATAATCGAGAACAAGTTTTTCTTTAGCAAATTAGTGCTAATAATATCATTATTAACATATTTGGGTTCATCTTTTATCCTAAAATCCTTCAAAGCATATTTGATTTTATTATCAAATTGATTTTTTGAGATCTCATGGCAGAATTCATGCAATGAAATTATGAATTTCTAGTTCCTTTTGATATTTATAAAACCATTGTAATATGTTTGATGAGGGGGATGTTTATTGTTTCAAAAACTATGTTGTTGCAAAGACAAGACTCTATTTCAACTCCATTGCTTGTTGTGTGTTCCAATGCATGAATTATCATTTTGTGAAATCTTTATAGTATTTCCTTCTTCTCGTTGGAGGCCCCCCTCGAGACAATAAGGATTTTGTTTATTTGCAGCTAGTATTTGCACATATATTTCTTTTAGATTTTGTCAATTCATTGAAGTGTTCAAGTTTTCATTTTGAGATATAGATTTGAAATTGTTTTACTAATCATTTTATTGATAAGGAAAGGAGAGATCTTAGATGCATATGGATAGAGCTTAATTCAAAATAACAATAGGAATTTAAGTTTATATTACATTAGCTTCTAAACCCAATTTTCATAGAGATATATTTATTTATGATTATGATTTGAAGAGTGATTTCATTTAAGTACATGTGTAAATTATCATTCAAACATTGTGGGTTATGGTTTTTATTCAAACAAGCATGATTTCCATTTGAATGAATGTAATTTTCGAGAATGATTTTCATTTAAGCAAGTTGGCAACTGATTTTATTTCAAAAAAGTGTGAGTGTGACCTTATGAAGCAAGTTTGATGTTTCTTTTAAGTAGGATGAAATTGTTATTAAAGCAAGGAGAGCATAATTGATTTCATTTAAATATAAGAAATTTGTTTACTTATACAGACTTAGAGAAACATATTCATCTTGATAACACAAACTTATTTAGGCATTTAATAAGTGACAAATACTTCTAGCACATACAATGTGCATACACTTCATAAGTTTACTAGCTCTGGTTGATAATTTATGTAAGTAATTTAACACCAATTAAATTACCAAACACTAAGTGTGTAGCATCACTAGTTTTGTAACATCGAATATAATGAGCCATCTTTGTAAATCTATACACAACTACAAGTATTGATTATTTTCCAAACCTAAATCCAAATCCATACTCACCAAGTCCCATGGTCTACCGAGAATGGGTAAAGGAGTATATAGTCTGACATTTTGACTCCTTCCTTTCGCATGCTTACATACCCTGCACCTACTTACATATTTCTGCACATACACTCTCATCCTTGCCCGGAAAAAAAAATGGTTTAGCTAACGAAGTGTCTTATCAAAACAAAAATGTCCTACCAACCCTATGTTGGGTTTTGTTATATTCTTTCCACGACTAGCCCACGTAGTTAACCGGGGGGTTAGAAGGGGGGCGAAGCCCCCCTATGTTCCGCTAATTACGTAGCAGGGGCAGTCATAGTGGGTTTAATGGGTGCAGGTAACCCCACTCTATGGGGTCCAGGGCAGTGCCTCGAAAAATTTTAGTTTTGGACCCTATATTAGGTTGGGCGGACCTACCTATGGTTTTGTGCATGTTTTTCACACATGGTTTTGGACGCGATGGTTTTCGTTCCATGGTATTGGATATTTTGGCATGTATAAATATGTATTGTAACATTGAAAGGAATATAATGAAAAATCAAGTTGGTAGTCTCAATTTTGGGATCCAGGGGAAAATCTCAATGTATATGTGTTTTATGTGTTATGCTATTTCATTGTTGATTTTCTGTGTTTTAGAAATCGTATGCAAGTAATTTTTGTACGAGGTTAAAACCTACATTTGGTATCAGAGTTGTTTTGGCTTCAAGGGGATGCCTTTTTTTCTGAGGGGATTTTCTCAGGCCTGTTGTAGACCTTGTTCAGTTGAAGATCTGCAGGATCGATTCTAGTAGTGAAAGAAGATGGAAAACAGTGGAAAGATAGAGATTGAGAAATTTAATGGTCAGAGTTTTGAGTTGTGGAAACTCAAGATGGAGGATCTGTTGGTGGATAAAGATCAGTGGATCATGGTAGATCCAGGTACTAAACCAACAGGAGTGATCGATGAAGAATGGAAGAAGTTGGATCGGAAGGCAAAGCACACAATACGATTGTGTGTCTCAGATTCAGTATTGTTGAATGTATCAGGGGAAGCTACGGCGAAGGCTTTATGGGACAAGTTAGGGACTTTGTACCAATCTAAGTCTCTGGTGAATAAACTGTTCCAGCGGAAAAAGTTGTATAACCTGAGGATGAAAGATGGAGACTCGGTGACAGAGCATCTGAATGCATTTAATACTGTGGTAAGTTAGTTATTATCTGTTGA
>APFE031683619.1:70168-107384 GCA_000404065.3 Pinus taeda
GGCCATGGTTGATGAAATGGCATCTTTGCACAAAAATGAGGCTTGGGATCTAGTGGAGTTGTTGGCTGGAAGGAAACCTATTGGCAGCAAATGGGTGTTCAAGAAGAAGACAAATGCAGAAGGAAAGGTGGAGAAATACAAAGCTCGGTTGGCAGCAAAATGTTATTCCCATGTTTCGGGAATTGATTTTGGTGATATTTTTTCTCCTTTTGCCAAGGTAACTTCTATTAGATTACTTTTATCTATCATTGCTGCTTTTGATTTTGAGGTAAAACAGATGGATGTGAAGACAACATTTCTTCACGGGGATCTAGAAGAGGAGATCTACATGAAGCAACTTGAAGGCTTTGTGGTGAAGGGTAAGAAACAAATAGTATGCAAGTTAAAGAAGTCTCTGTATGGGTTAAAACATTCAACAAGGATGTGGTATCAGTAATTTAATACATTTATACGGGGACTTGGCTTCACCAGGAGCAAAGAAAATCACTGTATGTATTTTAAATTAATTGGTGACCGTATTATATATCTGGTCTTGTATGTGGATGATATTTTTCATGTTGGAAATGACAAAGAAACTATCCAGGATTTGAAGACCAATTTGTCCTCCAAATTTGACATGACAGATCTTGTTGATGCAAACTATATTTTGGGCATGGAAATTAAAGGCAGACAAAGAGGAAGCTCTGGCTAAACTAGAGGAAGTATGTCGAGACAATATTGTAGATGTTTAATATGTAGGATGTAAACCAATGAAGGTTCCTATTCATGTAGGTGTAAATTTATCTACTGAATAGTGTCCCAAGACACAAGAAGAGGAAGAGGACATGTCCCGTGTTCCATATGCAAGTGCAGTTGGTAGCTTGATGTATGCAATGGTCTGTACTAGACTAGACATTGCACATGCGGTGGGAGTATTGAGCAAGTTTATGTAAAAACCAGGGAAGGAGCATTGGACAACAGTGAAGTGGGTTTTCTGGTATTTGTGTGGCACTAGTGATTATGGTTTGTGTTACCAAGGAAGACCAGGATTGGACAGAGTGTTAAATATTCGTGGCTTTGTTGATGTAGTCTGGGCTGGAGATCTGGATAATAGAAGATCTACAAGTGGGTATGTGTTTAACCTATTTGGAGGTGCAGTCAATTGAATGAGTAAGAAACAATCTGTAGTGGCACTATCAACTATAGAGGTAGAATACATTGTAGCCACTCATGCAAGTAAGGAAGCAGTTTGGTTGTAGAGATTGTGTTCAAGTATGGTGCTAGTACAGGGAGCTATAAGGATAGACTGTGACAAACAAAGTGAAATTTTCTTGGCAAATAACCCTGCATATCATTCAAAGACAAAGCACATTGATTTTCAGTATCACTTTGTGAGGGATATGATAGAAGACAAAAAGGTGTTGCTGGTAGAGGGGGACACTTTGAAGAATATTGCAGATGAATTGACAAAATCTGTGAGCTCTGAGAAATTCTATTGGTGTGGAGAAACAATGGGCGTTGTAGGGTTGGATAAATGACTAAGCTCTCTTGTGGCCCCCTGTGGAAAGAAAAAAACAAGTGGGATAATTTTGGGTTATGTTATATTCTTTCCATGACTAGCCCATGTAGTTAACTGGGGGGTTAGTATCGGGATGGAGCCCCCCCTACATTGTTTCGATTGCATAGTAGGGGGAGTCATAGGGGGTTTTAGGGGAGAAAGTAGCCCCCCTCTATAGGGTTCGTGGTAGTGCCCCGGAAAATTTTGGTTTTGGACCCTATATTAGGTTGGGCAGACGTGCCTATGGTTTTGTGCATGTTTTCTACACATGGTTTTGGACGTGATGGTTTTTGGTCCATGGTATTGGATGCTTCAGCATGTATAAGTATGTATTGTAACATTGAAAGGAATATGATGAAAAATCAAGCTGGTAGTCCCGATTTTGGGATCCAGGGGAAAATCTCTGTGTATATGTGTTTTACGTGTTATTCTCTCGCATTGTTTATTTTTTGTGTTTTAGAATTCGTATGCAGGTAATTTCTATACAGGGTTAGAACCTACACCCTCCATTGTTATTTTCTTATATCAAGTTCTCTCTGATAGAACAGTTGGGAATACAGAGTTAGTTCTTCTTGAATAAATAACCATCCTACAAGATGAACTCTTTCCATGGGCTACTATCTTTGATTATGGGATTCTTGCATGCATCAAAAGCTTGTTGAAAATTAGCATGAATTTCATACAAATCCTTCAACTAGTCAAAGCCTAAAACTTGCACTTGACACTCTTGCATGATCAAACTTCTCTTGCTTAAAGCATAAACTACCTTGTTTGCATGTCTTCTTATATTCTTTAGAAAAAAGGTGAAACTCTGCATAAATTCAACCCACTTGGCATGCTTATGGTTCAACTTGTGCTGCTACATTACATACTCTAGTGCAGAATTGCAAGAGAACAAAATAGTATCCTTAGGCATTAAATAGTGCCTCCAATGCTTCAATTCATGAACCACAACATAGAACTCTTTGTCATAAGAAGAATATTTTTATTTTGACTCACTGAACTTCTCACTAAATTATGCAATAGGCTTATCTTATTGGCTTAGTACAACTCTAATAGTTTTCCCACTAACATCACATCTTACTTGGGAAAGTTGATTGAAGTTGTGAAACTTCAATACTGGTATTTGGGTGATCTTCTTCTTCAATAGATGGAAACATTCATCTATTGCTGTTGTCCGACAAAATGGTTGCATGTCCTTCTTTATTGTATCTATGATAGGTGAACAAATACCACTGAAGTTCCTGATAAACTTATGATAGAAGTTGGTTAAGCCATGAAATATTCTAACTTTGAAAATGTTCTTAGGTGAAGGAGAATTCACAATTGCCTCTATTTTCTCTAGATCCATTTTCAGACTATATTTTGAAATGAAAAAACCTAAGTATACTAACTCAAGTTTCATAAACATACATTTCTTCAAGTTAATTAGCAACTTTTTTTGCTACAATCTCTCCAGAACATATCTCACATGTCTAAGTTGTTTTTCTTTAGTTTGACTGAAAATTAAGATATCATTTAAGTAAAAAATAACAAACTTATCAATAAATTCCTTCAATACTTCCTTCATCAACCGCATGAATCTATTGGGTGCAATTCTTAGTCTGAATGGCATGACCAACCATTCGTACAACCCATCATTGGTTTTGAAATTCATCTTCCACTCATCCGCATCTATGATCTGAATTTTATGGTAACCACTTTTTAGATCAATCTTTGAAAAGCATGTTGCCCAACTCAAACCGTCCATCATATCATCCATATGTTGCGATGCAAATATGTACCTAATCATGATCTTATTGATTCCTCTATAATCGGTACACATCCTCCATTCTCCACCCTTCTTTGGACTTAGTATCATAGGAACAACACATGGATTCAAGGTCTCCCTTATCAACCCTTTATCTAACAACTCGTGAACCTATTTCCTTATTTCTTCATTTTCCTTAGGTGTCATTCGATATGCTAACTTATTTGGAAGGATTTCTTCCAATATCAAATATATTTGATGGCTGATGGTTCTTTTTGGTGGAAACTTACTTGGAAAATCATCTACTAAGATATCATTAAATTCATGCAACATTTCCTAAATTTCAATTGGTAAATCTACAATTCCAGTATGTACAAGTATGACCTTTGGTTTGTAGATTACGATAGAACTTACCTCCTCTTTCTCCGTTTGCTGATTAAATTCTTTACCACTTAAAAATAGTGCCTATGGGATACTTGTTTCAACTGCACTCTCTTCCTTTGACAGTACAAGAGTATGTTTGATTCCATCCTTTTCAAACTTGTAGAAATTTCTCTCTCCATCATGTATCACTTTCCCATCAAACTGCCCTGGTCGACCCAAAAGGATGTGGTAGAAGTCCATTGGAATTATATCAAAGATTATATTATCCTTATATCTTCATATGTGGAACTCAACTTCACTTTTCTCATTCATTAATAATTTGTTTCCATTTTTTAACCATGATACCATGTATGACATTGGATTTTTAATCCTTTTCAATCACAATTTTTCCACCATTTTTAAGGAAATAAGATTATCAATGCTTCCATTGTCAATCAATACCGTGCAACAACACCCTTTTTATTTGCACATAGTCTTAAACAATGACCTCCTTTGGGTTGGTTTAGTAATTTATTTGGCTAGCTTTAACAAGACTTTATTCATCATCAATGCCTCTCTGGTTTCTGACATTTTTTTTTACCTTGGGTGCTTATTATTATGTTACTTTTGGTTGAACTATGTGTGCACTATGTTGTCCCACATTCTCATTTTCTGGATATTCAAAAGATCTATCACCCAGTTTTTTACATTTGTAACATTAGTAAACAATATCTCTGCTTCTTCTTCTACCTCTCTGATATGATCTTCCTCCTTTAGTGCCACCTTCTTTCTCCAACTGGCCTTGCTATTTTGAGTTTCCTGCATCATTCTTTTGAGCTAGAATCTTTCCTCTTCTAGTTAATTGTACTTTTCCTTTGGAAAAACAACACCCTCTACCTAAGTTCTCCTTTCTTGTTATCATTTCTTCTACCTTGAAGGCATACTAGTATGCTTCTTCCATGGTCCTTGGAGAAAGCATGCTAATTTCATCTTGAATATCCATTCTTAAGCCATTAATATACCTTGTTGTATTTTCTAGGGTATCTTACACATAACCTTCTCTCAAGTTAACTTTGTAAAAAAATTCAGTTTATTCTTTTACTTTCAATTTGCTTTTCTTGACATTATACAACTTCATGTAGAGAGTTAACTAGCAATATTTTGGTAATATTTTACTCCTCATCTTTTCCGCGATCATTTCCCATCTTTTGATTAACGGCTTATTCTTCTTTCTCCTTTTATATTGTACATTTTCCCACCATATTATGTTAGAAAATTATATATTATAGAGGAATGGAACACATAAAATATTGTAGAAATATAAACACAGAAAATGCATAAAACAAGAGAGACACAGATATATGTGGTTCACTCAGTTTAGGCTACGTCCACGGAGAAACAGCTAGTCCTTCTTTTATTATATCACCCAGCAAACTAAAGAGATACAACCTACAGTAGATCCATTGTAACTCCCTCTTCACTCACAATCTCCTCTCTCTTCCTCACTCAGAATACAGATATACATAGACACAATACAATTCCCTCATATATAGTGAGGGGTTGCCTTCTAGCGCAAAAAACCCTAAATTAATAATAACTTCTACCGTCAGATCTCTGCCTAATGAATGGTCCAAATTGACTAGAAATTACTATACTTTTACAAGGAAATTTTACATCTATTCTTAGCTTTGGGGGCGCTGCCCTCAAAATGCCCCACCAGGGGGGGGCTCCGAAAAGGTCGCAGCTGCCCCCCCGGACCCCCCTACAACGAATATTTTACGGGCGGCGTAGCCGCCCCATTTTGAACTGGGGTCTAACGCGGTGATACCTTTGAATACAAAAGATAATCAGGCTCCACACCCAACATAATAAAAGCATGATTCTTTAACCTTGTTACTACAAACTTCACTTGTTTATCTTCATTCATATCTTCCTATTCAAAATACTTTTCTAACTCATTGATCCAATCAAACAATTTTTTAGCTTCCAAGTTGCCATCATAGGTAGATAGTTCATGCTTTGGTCTTGAACTTGAGCCTAACAATGATCTCAATAATTTGACTTCTAGAGTTTCCTCAATAGGTGTTGTTCCTTTTTCCTCAACTTCTTCTTTAAGTTCACTAATATCTCCAGTCTGAGGATCTCATTGTCTTCTTACCTCTATGGCCTCTAAACGAGCTTGCAATCTCCTTATCTCTTCTATGAGCTCTACATTACCCACAGGTCTACCTCCTTGACCTCATGCTATTGTTGGTTGCATATTCATCTTCTCTTACACTGTAGACAATATCAACTACGTAAAAGGTTTTCTTTGATACCACAAATTACTGCAATGGGTAGGCTAAAAGGAGAATTAAGAATGATACACAGTCCTCTAATTTTTATTTGGCAAGTCACTACGAAATTATTTCGCAATTCATTGTCCAAAATTCGGTTTAGTGATTTCTGGGTAAATAAGTAAAGTTTTGTGCTATCAAATGACTTGGAAACATCCCTTTCAAAACCTCAATGCCTTCCGTTGTGAAATTATTTCGTAGTGTCCCTTCCAAAACTTCGATTCTCTGCATTGTCAAATGATTTGGCAAATCCCTTTCCAAAATCAACTTCCACATCTATGACTGCCTCCACAACACCATGTACATTTCACTTTGCCTTTATTCATCATATTTTGCAACTCTACTTTGAATTTGACAGTTAGAAAACCAATCTTAAAAGGGTGTCAACCCTATTCAAAATAGGGTACATTATTTCATTTTAAATCACTACAAAAAAACCACCACGTATTCGCTGCTCCAGAACATAGTGGACATTCTCATGGGGCTTCGAAACTGATGCAACAAGAATACAAAAGATAAATGGAACAACAACCAAAGCCACCAAGGTTCAATTTATTAGTGTAAATTGATTCAACAAGTTACAGGTCCTCAAAATAATTAAACGCATAGGAATAAAATTGCAATTAACAACAGTTAAAAAATAGAAGTTGATTTGATTTAATGGCAACGGTTCAATTTAATATTAGACCATTTAATCATCACACAAAGTTACAAGCCAAATTGTTTCTCATTTACGCCATTCACATAGAAATACCTTCTTGTTCACACACATTTGAAGGTATAGGTGTGTTTGCAAAACTTCAAAGCTGTAGTTACACCCCACAAAGAGAAGAGTGAGATTTCCCCTTCTCTACAAAATAAGGGAAGCTAAAACTACATTTACAACATAAAATAATTTTCAAGATGAGTAACTTCCCCAACTAATTTAAAAAAAATAAATCAAAGCTTACTTCTAATTTAAATATTTAAAATTTCTTAACAATTCCCCCTCCCTAGCATTACCATGTTACTATTGCATCGCATTGTTAAGCTCTTTTTCAGGCTTCACCAAACTTTTGTTTAGCCTATGCACGTGTATCAAAAGGTAGGAACTATCCATCTTACTAATCTAGGACATAAGGCTCATATAGATTCAAATTTTCTATATTCACCATTGAGTAAATTTTCATATATATGAGGGTAGACTGAGTATATAGATGTTAACTCCCACCTTCTCCAGTATCTCAAAGTGAGCATATTGTAGAACCTTAATTTTCTTACCAAGGCCTAAAACCTCTCCTTGTTCAAATATAACCGTAATTTGTCTACCACCTTGAATGACTTATCTTGTCTGTGTTGATCATGCCTCGCCTTGTATTTTTCCTGTGACTTTTGTAGCATCTCTTGCACCTATATATGGATTTTTTTTTTTTTTCCCAACAATTTTTCATGCAATTAAGGTATACCCAATGATATTCTCCCTAACCCCTTCTTGCTTCCCATATGCAATATCCAAAGGTGAAGGTTTCAAATGAGTACTTACTAGTAAAAGTGATCCGTGTTGGATCATTATATCATTTTTCATCCATCTTGATGCATTTGAAGTGGAAAACGTGGAGGAATTAACTTAAGGGGACGTCTTGACTGGCGGGATCTAGTTTGGCAAAATGAGGTCTAAAATATTATGGGAGCATTTTGAGGTATCAAATGAACTTTTTTGGGGATATAAATTCTTTCTTCAATGCGGCACCATTTCATTTTATTCTACACGCAAATATCTTCCTAATAGTGCAAGAAGTGTGTCAATTGATATCTATATGCAAAAGTTATGTCACTTAGAAGTTGACCTTCCTATTTTCAAACCTATAGTTTGGGAGGATGTCACATCAGCACCCATTATTCATGGAAAATGGGCTAGCCACATGTTTTTGATGTAAAAGACTCTAGAAGAGTCTATATTGTAAATCTAGTTAAGAGTTGATGTAGTCAAAACTAAGCACTAGTAGGCTATTAGGCTGTGTTATAATCGAGCCACTAGGAGGAAGAGGCAGTCCATTCTTTCGAGTGAATTTTTTTACATAGCTGAGAAAATATAGCCAAGATAGATAGGAGGTAGAGCACAAAGATAGGATATGTGCAATGTAGTGACCCATGGGCCAAAAACATTACTTCTTTGTACCTGCATCGATATTTCTAGATAGAGAAAGAGAGAGAAGCAACCTCACCTTCTAGCTGGGTTTTCTCACAAAAGTGTTTCCCAGAGAGAATATCTACTGCCTTCTATGTGTGTGAGCTTATTTTTTTGTTCTCTAATTTTTTTCATGGTTTCCAGTTGCATGCATTCACTAATTATAATTAAATCTACAGATCTTAAAGTTTAATAAAACTATAATAGTGTAGAATCTCTAAATTTTAATATAATATTATCAGATTTGTTGTGACGAACTATCCAGTGAAATATCCATGATAGTTTATGGATCAAGAAGTGTGGACTACTACATTATAAAAGTGTTATATATATGCCATATTTTCATCCCAAGTCTTCAAATGCTTTTGATTGTAACCCCTCAATAGATGCACCAGAGACCTATTGACTAATAATGTTTTCTGATCTATCTATGGATGGAATGTTGTATAACTCTTCAACTTGGTGTCCATTATCTCCCATAATGTAGTCCAAAATTCACAAAGGAATATATTGTCCCTATCTAAAATTATTCTTTGTGGTATCCCAAAGTGCACCCAGACCTGTCTAAAGAAAATGTTCATAGCTTCTTTCTCACTCGTTATTTTTAAATGCACTAGAACACACATCTTGGAAAACCTATCAACTATGAAAAATCATTCATGTCCTTTCTTCATTGTTGGTAAACATCACATGAATAACATTGAAATTATTTCGAATAGTGAATGGGTACTAGCAAGGGATGATATAGACCCTATTTCCTATTACTAGGAATGCGTACTCTTATGAACCTAACTAAATCTTATTACATCCTAGGATAGTACACATACCTCTACGTGTTGGGAACTATCTTTCCTACACCAAAATTCCCTATAATATTATAGGTGTGGGCCTCTCTGATTAGTCGTCATTACTCACCTTCAGGAAAACATAACTTATCTAAGCTATAGAATAACCCATTCTAGAGATGGTAGTAATTATGATGTCACCATCTTTCACATGAATCTAGCTTTACAAACGTTGAAACACCTCCTTGATTTTCCCATCCTTTGTATATGCTTCTCTATATGCATCATGGATGAAAGGATCCATGTGCATACCAGTTCCCAAAGCTGTGATCTTTGACATCGGTGTCTTTGAAGGCATGTTGGTGAACTTGATTGTCATTCCCTTCTTGTACTTTATCACTAAATGAAATCGTTGTAAGAAACCCATCCACTTGTAATTTTAGGTTTGTTGTAGCTTAATTTGTGCTTTTTGTTACTATATTGGTTATTGATATATGTGGATTACTATCTCATTTCCCATTAGATAATGTTTCCGCTTTTTTACAACTTGTAATAGGGCATAGAGACCCTTGTTGTAGGTATGGTTGTTGGGAACCATCCCATGAAATACCTTAGAATGATAGCATACAATCCTTCCTCTTTGCATCAATACCATTCCCACAACAAACCCACTTGCATCTATCTCCACTTCGAAGGGATGATGTAAGTCCAGTAATATTAGAAACAACGCTTGAATGATCTTGTTCTTTAACTCCTCAAAGATGTTTTGTTGATCCTTTATCCACTGGAAATTCTTGCCACTCTTTGTTATGTTGTGGAGTACTATCACTACTATTGAAAACAAGGCTATGAATTTACTCAAACTATGCTACCCTAACGAAACTTCCGAACTCAAAAAGATTAGTAGGAACAAATCATGCATGCATTCTTGTATGGAATAACCAAATGCATGATTGAATGCCTTGAAAGGAAATAATTTATAATACTTGTAAAGAATTTTTGACTGGTGAAATGAGTGGCATGAATCCCTCATCGTGTAAAACCAAATGGAAATTAATTACTCATGAATTTAGAGATATGTATATTATTGGAGAATGACTTATGTAACCATTGGTTTGGAACCTTTGGGCTGTTGAAATAAATGTTTGATTGCATTATGAAATGATTAGAATGATTATTATGCAAATATATAATGAAAAGTTAGTTTCATTTCAACCTATTTGAAATCAGTAGGAAGTGATAGAATTATTATGTGTGTAATAATTTTGAGATCACTTTAGGGGATACTGTAAATTTTCTAATGAGAATATTTTATGTATGAACTCTTACCATTGCTTGGATGATTGAAATTTCAGATTCAAGGTAGATTTTTATAATGGAGTGTGAGATAGAAACCACAATAATAGATTAAAGTATCACCTCCTATAAATGATCCGGACATCATAAATAAGAGTTTTATGATCTAGAGGTCTAGGTTTTGAAAGAAGAAAAATTGGGAAATTAAAAATTCTGATTTAAAATTTCTAAGTATATCTCATGGGAACTAAATGTTGTGATACAAGTGAAATGATGAAGCAAAGAGCCTAGGAATAAGGTCACTGTGGTGAGATTACATACCCGTGACACATTTTGATTACCTCATGGGCGGAAGTCATAAATAACACTTTAACTATAAGGCTTCATGTAATTTATGTACAATCTCCTTGAGTAGATCATAAAGGGAACCTTGACCTTGAGGAAGTGATGTAATCTATATTATAGCACACTAGAAGGGAACTTGGATATAAAAATCTAGAAATATCTTCAATAATCCCATATAGGGAAGCCTTACGATAGGTACATCACTTGAGGATGGGGTTTCTTGGGCCTAGAAGGGTGAGTAACTGATGGGAGAAGAAGTTTGTCACACTCTCACTAGGATGGGAGTATAAGAGGGCTTGTCCAAATCATATAGCGAGTTGAACTTGTTACTAGTGGAGGAAAAGGAAGCAAAGAATAAAAATAAAGATAAGTATAGGTTTAAAACCTTAGTTGTTAGAAATTTAACTTATTTTAGGGAATAATCTAAGTTTCTTATAGAATTATTACTAGATGAGCAAGAAAGTGAATTGTAAAACATATGTGATGTTCATTATTTGGTGTAGGTACTAAATGGAACACTACTAGAAGTAATTTGGTTGATACATAAGTACAAAATAATTGTCTGTGCGATGCTATAAGAAATGACACAATGGTTTTCACATCTAAAACTTATGATTTCAATCTACAATACTTAAAATTGGTAATATATTTTATTGCTAGAAAATTTGGTATTATACAAGGTATCTATATAAGGTCTATAGGTAGCCAAATTGAAAATAGCATGCACAATGATAAAAGAAGTACAATTTAATAGAATTGGTTTTTTGATGTATCTAAGGAGAGGATGAAGACCATGGTCACAGTGAAATAGAAACTAGATTGGTGCTGCTACAACTAAAGAAGGTCTAAGGTCAGAGAGAAAATTAAGGATGGTGTTCCATTGGGGGGGGGGGGGGGGGGGAGGTAGTATTGTGACAATGCTTCATTTCCCCAAATTTTGTGATGTAATTAAATATTTGTAATGTTGGGTTACCAATAGCTGAATAAAGGGAGAAACCAACAAATCATGATCCCTTGGGGTGGGGGAAAATATTGACAAGGGAGGAAAATATGCAAGGGGGTTTAGGAGAAATCATCGCCTTGATTGAATAAATATTTTTTCCCTTGATGTCATGGTTGGTATTCCCATGAAGCTTCCAGCGAAGCTTCTAGAAAAATATTGGGAAGATGATGGGTCAAGGTGTGATTATAAAACTAAGAAGGAGAAACCATCAAGAGATTATTGGCTCTTATTTTCACCTTAGCTTTTCTCTCGTAATTTCTCACTCAAAAGTTTGATTTGGAAAGAGAAATGGTGAAATAACTAGAGAGGTTTAAAGCTTATAAGAATTTAAGAGTTGTGAGTGACAACTTATGTGACAAAGAGTTTTTCTTTTCCTTATGTGTGAAGCAGAGTGGCATTCACTTTTTTTCTTAGATCTAGTTCAAATATGAGTGTGTGAATTACCCTTAGTTAATTTCTCCCCGATGCATGAATATCTAGCATGGGGTTGGAAAACTATGAGAAAAATTGTAGCACATTTGAGCTTATGGTGGAGTGGAGCATGACTTACACTACTTTAGTTATAGTATTTTCTGGATATAATAGATATATGTTTATTTTTGTGTCAAATAAATTTCTTGAATTTTCAGATCTTATTTCACTATATTTTCATATCTATGATATGAGTAAGTTTGGATTCCTGAATGCTTCTTCAGACAAGTGAGTCTTGCCATTTTTTCTATAGCTTTTCTTCTGGAAGGTTCTAGAGTTTAGAGGTTGGATCATATGAGGGGAAATCATGTTGATCATCCTTTGAAATTTATAGATATTTATTCCCTATATTTTTGAATTTATTCTATAACAAATTCGAGCTTCTTGAATGCTCCTAAAATAAGGTTAGTTTAGTGTCTTCACTACAATGTTTATTTTATGTGGTTTCAGAGGCTGAAACTTGGACCATACTTAGGATAAATTGTGAGGAAAGTATGCTAGATATTTTAGGGTTCACTATGTTTTCAGAGATATTCCCCAAGGAAGTCAAGCCTCCCTAATGCTCTTGAAATTAGAACTTAAAATAGGTCATCTTGGCATTATTTTCAAAACTTTCTTTCTAACAGGATATAGACTATGAAACCTAGAGGATACAAAGAAATATCTCAAGGTACATGTGGTGGAAATTTTATATTTTGTTCATCTACAATTTCTGAGATATACACTACGAATGATTCAGGTTTGAGGGAAATAAATAATGCAAACAAATTATTTGATGAAACGCCCCCACAAAATGTGGTTTTATGGATGGGGATTAGACAATTTGTGGGAACTATTTGATGACATGTTTTACAAAAAATGTGATTCCCTACAACATTAATGAAGGATTAGGGTGTTGGGTATGTTATAAAGTGGTGCCAATGCTAATTTCTAAGCTCGTGAAGAGGAAACATTTTATACCCTATATCATTAATTTAACATTAAGGCACATGGTATGTTATAAAGAATAGAAATAAAATTCCATAAATACTATCAAAGTTCTATATAAGAAACCATAGATACAAAAACCATATAGAGAAAACCATAGTTTCCTTTAACACCATGTTATATTTCATATTGAGTTTTCCATAGATGTGCCTAAATTAAATCCATTCAAATGCTACATGAGAGGTCCTAACCATATGTTCTCCATAGTAATATTCTTTAAGGCCCAATTGATAACATGGTTCGAATCTACCAACACTTGCAAACTTCCTTACAACTTTATTAGTGGAAACTAAGAGAAGGGTCTAGAGGGAAACGTATATGGTTTGTTGTTTGACACCCTTCTTATGCATATCTAATGTGAAGAAAATGAATTTGATTTAGATATAAAACAACTTCATCTTGTAAACTGGAGAATGGCCTTAAATCACACCATTAAGTAATTCCCACATGATATGAAAATCCAATTCAAGCATAACCAACACACTTGTCTTTTATTTCTCCTTGGGCTCCACTCTAGATTCCTTAGTAAGCTTAATGATTAATATTAAAATCACATTTTGTGTAATATCTACATATTTAAAAGTGTTGGAGTTGCAGGCCCACTAGATTCCATATAGCAAATTATGAGGAGAAGCTTCATACAACCTGAATTATTTATCCTTGAGCCATTCCTTCATGCAATATTCTAACTCTTGCTTCTTCGAGGATGCTTTTTGTTTGAACAAAAAATTCTTATTCCTCAACAATTGTCTTATGTAAGGTGAAGAAATAGAAAGGAGATAAATAGATTCCTCATTCAATTTACCTGTAGAACATCTATTAGGAACAATGCAGCTCCATTTTAGGGCTTTTTCCCAGTTCAAAAACTTATTTTTCATACCAAGTCACAAAGAAATTTTACATTTTTAGTGGAGAGTGAAGTTTCCATGAAAGGATCCACCACTCTTGTTTCCCTTGGAAGTATGGTTCCAAATTAGAATAATACCCTAGTCTGGTAATGTAGTCTCCCATCCTAGGATTTTTTAACGAGTATAACATGGCATTCATTAACTCCTTCAACTTAACAAAATTAAAACCAAATTTCCAATATAATTTTTCTACTCAGTCACTTGTTGACCATCTATCGTAAGATCTATTTATAATTTCTAACCCAATCTCCCACTGGAATAGGGAGATTATGCTTTGGCATCCTTAAGGGAGAAGATACCAAAATCATGGAGTCACTAAAGAAAAGGATTTGAGAGCCAGAACTTCTGATTGTCATCAAGCTATGTTTTCTCATCTTATTTTAATTTCTTTCCATTTCTAGTTATCCACATCATCTACAAAATGACTAAGGGAAAGCTATAATTAATGCTTTCTAGAGTATTGATCCATTAGATAAATTTATTGGTTTTCTATTCTATTCTTGAATTAGAATATCATGTGGAAATTTGGATTTCATTACCTGGCCCTAGAAGTAGGAGTTATTGATAAGACTCCATAGCCTTTTAGCTGCAATGAACTAACTAAAAAATATGTTTTTAATCCCCCATCTCATGAGATTTATTGGGGATGCCACCCAAATCCATTTCATGAGACAAATGTCTTTGTTTTTATTAGAACCCAACTGTAAGAAAATGTTTTTTTTTTTTTGGTTTGAATTCCTTTTGTAATGACTACTACGAATGTCCAATATATTGGGATACTTTCCATTATAGAATTAAGAAAAATAAATCGACCCCAGATAGGATTTTATTATCTGATATTGAAATATTCACTTCAAATTTATTAAATAGTCACATCCAATACAAAACTTATAACAATTCAGTCTGAGAAAAAACATAGATATTTGAACCCATATTCCAAATATTTGTAAGGAAAGAGAGAATAGTTTCTAGCTACTAGATGTAACACACCCTCCTCCTAGGTCCACCCAAGCAACCAAGAAAATAGGGTAAACATGTGATGAGAGAGGTCACTTTAAGGGATTCAAATTCATTGGTGGCCTTAAGGGAATGGGATTGATGAAACATATCAAAAAAACCCATCCACATCAGCAACAACACCCTCAAGAGTCATGTCAGCCACTCAGACATCATTTCCCTCAGTCCCACTGATGATTTAATCCTTTTAACCCCTGGTCGATCTCATGCTATAGGCATGACAGCAACTAGAAGCCAAAGTTGCTCTCACAGGCTTATGTGCCAGCGCCCCTTGACTCTTTTTAGTAGACCTATTCTAGCATCCCCGAGATTTGAGCCACTTTTCTAGCCCAGAATCCCGCCCTCTACACACAAAAAATGTTATAACCTTGAGAATCCATCAAAGACATGATTAAAATATAAAAAAATAAAAAATCAACCTCACGACTAGGTCGGAGCATCCCCAACCAAGACTGGCATTCTTTCAAACACTTGGCATCAATGCAACCTATAGGCCTAGGCTACAAGACATAGAATAAATGACTGAAAGAACTTATGAAACATAACCAGAAGGATGAAATCCTTCTCCATTGAACTATTATATCATCAATTAGGTCTTGCATCAATCCACTTAACAATTACAAGTAAATACATGAAATAACCATGGCATGAACCGGTCATTTAACCATGCTTATAACCATCATTTAACCATGTAAATATCAGAGATATGATAGCCATCAAATACACATATAAAAACATGCAAGTAAGAGGACTTAGCTTTCATTGACCATAGAAAAATCCGACTAGGTTTGGGACTTCCACGTACCACCCAATTGTAGACATGGGTGAATAAAATATTTCTTTCACCCAGTCACCCCTGTGCCATATTCCAAGCATGAATTTGGGATCTCATTGACCAACCAATCCAAGAAAAACAAGTGAATCTAGAAATTAAACCTCCTCCACCCTCATCAAATCATGATCAAACCAAAACTAGTGTTCATATCATAACCAAACTGAACTTGGAATGCCATCCAGAATCCATCACTATCGTTGAGGACATTCCATCCCCTTGTCTCTCAAGCTTTACCACAATTCAAACCTGGATCACGAGGCCCTAAATCGAGACCAGTCTCTCGGGATTTACCGCAATACAAACCCAGGTCACTAGGCCCTAAATCAAGACTCCTCCCTGATCCCATATCCAATCTTTTATTGAAATGTCATTTATCATATTTTACAAAGTGTTAATGCATCACTTTTAAAAACACCAGTTAAATTGCTTTAGAACTTGAAAATGTGAATGAGAACTTAAAACCGGAAATTTCAGCAATTCATAAATATAACAGCAATCACATGAACACAAAGACACCAAAATTTTGTTAACAGAGTTCAGCTATCTGCAAGGCTACATCTCCAGGCACTGATATTCAATGGGGAGGCCTTTATATTAAAAAATTCAAAACCATAAATACATAAAAAAAAATTGCTTCAAATACAACCCTGAACACTTCAGATGCAATCTTCTCTATCTTAGGATCATGTAGCAGCTCTCAGTTCTGGAAAAGGCTTCCCGGATCTCCCAGAAAGTGTCTTCAAAGTTCTCAGCTTCACTGCGTGTACGTGATTAAAAACTCCTTTGCTGCATGAAACCTCAACTCTTCAAAAATGCAAAGCTCACTTCAATGTTTTTTATGGCATAACATTACATATTTATAATGTTTGTGACTATCCAAATATAGCCCTATTAAATACAAAATATTTGTTTTAAAAATATTACATTAATAAACCTTATCACTCCATAACAATATATATTAAACAATCGTTATTGCTCAAGAATAATCTAACCATATCCATATCATAACAAACCCAAACCATATATCACAACCATATTAAATATTAATGATAATCTTTTTATGGCGGATGGATAAACTATAACGAAGTTATGGTGGAGTATATAAAATATCGTGGAGGTTAGTTATGATATGATGGCGGATGGATATGGTGGAGATCAGGTGGAGATCTTGGTAGAGGTATGGCGGGGCCGCCATTAATGGCGGACTCCCCATTTTTATTTTCATTTAATACATATCAAAAACCTTAAATACACGTAGCAGAGGCTTCATGAACAAGACACATGCATAGCTCAATAGTAAGGTGTGGAGTTTAAAGCGAAGATGTCACAAGTCGAATCTTGTTAGCTCCGATGGACCTTAACAACCTCTGATGAATCTGGATGTGCCACATGGTGCCCTCTGATAGGGCCACGTGCGCCTTGGGATTTGTCTCAATGCACCCAACTACATCTTACCACTTGTCACCTTCTCATGCTGCCACATGGTGGTCAAACCTTGATTGTTGACTTCCCATTGACCATTGACTTTGACTTTGACTTTTTGGATTTTGTCCTGAAACTTTGACTTTGAATAAATTTCACATACAGACTCGTTTTTTTGCCAGTTCAAGTTGTGTTGGAATCATTTTTCCGAGCTCTACGCGATGGTGTTGCTTATGCTCGAATCCAAAAACTTTGAATTTTGTCCTTTCCTAGATCCTTGATCATCCTTCCATCAATTTTTGGATCATTTCCTCCCTGCTGAGACCTTTTGGACCACCAAAAATTCTTAAATTCCTTAAAACAAATGTGAGTATTTTTTTCCCCCTTGGCCGATATTTGTCCACCCTATTCTGAATTTGTACACTTTACTCATCCATACATCCATTAGTAAAAAACAAAAAATGAAAAGTGTATAGAGTCTTTTTTCACCCACATCTACATTCACATTTGCTGCTATTATCCAGGCATCACTAAATAGTAATAAACCCATTAACAACATTGAAAGTATTGACACAGATGAAACCACACCCTACCTTTTCTTCATAGCTGAAACAAAACTCAACTTATCATGTTGCAACTCTTGTTGATGTACACTTTTGGATTCCTTAAGCATGTCTCTCTATTTGTAATTAACTTTAATGATCTCCTGCTTAGGTACTTTAGGTTGTACAACAACATTTTTATTGGCATAAGCTACTTGTTTTAATTGTTAAACTATGAAAAGGGATTTATTTGCTTTTATGGGGTGAGAATGTACAATATATTCAATTCATTTTTTGAACAAGTGATACTGATTATGTTTCCTAAAAAATATCACTTTTGGATCATACAAATATGGGCTACCCAAGACCATCCCACATGTATCTAGTTTTACCACATCACACATCACCTTATCCTTAAATTGATAAGTTATTTCAAATGGTAACATACATTGCTTAGTCACTCACAATTTTTGGTTTCTTCTCATCCAAATTAAAGTATAAGGTTTATGATGCTTTATGGTTTTCAATCCCAATTGCTTAACCAATTTTTCTAAAATTAGGTTAGTTTGAGATTCACTATCTAGTAATTTTCCAATCTTTGTATGTTTCATAACAACCCTTATACGAAATAACTTGCGTTTGGAACTATTAGAATCATTACCTTCATTAGATTTATTGGTCATAAGAAATGGTGCAATTTGTGCCTCATCGCTTGAATTTGACCCTAAGTCCATCCAATTTCACTACTGCCGCTACCTTTTGCTTCCCTTTCCTAGTCCACTTCGGTTTCATTTTAGGATGAAATTTCCAACATTGGTCTTCGTCATGGCCCTCATTCTTGCAATGTTTACAAGAGATATTTTCAACCTCCATCTTACTGAATTTTTTTTTCTTCACTTTTTCTTTTCCCTTTCTCTCCTTTCTGGCTATCGATTTTGATGATACCCCAACTCCTAACTTACCTACTTCAATGTAAGCTTCTTGTACTACCAATTCATCTAGGATAGTAGGCTTGAACATAAATACAATATTACGAATATACTCAGTTAATCGCCCTATGTATTTCATTAGATTTTCTTGAGTATACAAAGGAATACCTTCATCAATGCCTTGTTATGAAACTCATCTGTATATTCGTACACTGCATGAACTTTCCTAACTTTATTCCTTGCCATTATATTAAATATTTTTCCTTATGTCCCAATGGATAGAATTGCTTTCTAAGTGTAGTAATAAAATCAGACCATGATGGAAAAATCTTACCGATAAGTTGAGTACCTTTTTGTAACTTACTCTGCCACTAGATCAATGTTGTGCCTTCTAAATGAAGCAATGCTAGCTTAATTTTGACTTCATCTTCAGTGATATGTTGCATGCTACAGTAAATCTCCATTTGTTTGACCTAGTTGTCAAGCTTCCTAGAATCAACTTCTCCATTGTACATGGGTAACTCGAACTTAACATCAAGCTTCAACAGTGGTTCAAAGTTTCAGTTGGAGTTAAGAGAGAAGTGATAAGGTATTTTTTATAGCTTTCATCTTCTTTTCCAAATTGTGACAGTTGTCCCCCTTCGTGTTTAGATTTGGGTTCTTCATCTTTTTCTTTCTTGAACTCTTGATACCTTTCTTCGACCATGGCTCACAAATTCATGAAAGCATCCACAAATCCTACATCAGATCCAAAAGAATGATCAGTGCTTCCTTCTTCAACCATCTCTTCTCCTTGTGTTATCCTTCTTCTCGAGATAACTTCTAGATCTCCTTCAACAATTTCTTCTTCATCGAGATTTAATTTTCTCCTGCTGATCATGCACACTTACAAATCACAATTATCGATAACTCGCTCTGATACCAAATTATCCCATATCTGATCTTTTATTGAAATATGATTATTAGCTTTTACAAATCGTTAATGCATGACTTTTAAAAACACTAGTTAAATTTCTTTAGAACTTGAAAATGTGAATAAGAACTTAAAACTATAAATTTCATTAATTCAAAAAATATAAAAACAACCACATGAACATAAAGACACCAAAAGTTGTTAACGGAGTTCAGTTATCTTCAAGCCTGCATCTCTGGGTCATGATCTTCAGTGGGGAGGATTTTATATTAAACACTTCAAAACCATAAATACATAAAAAAAAAAATCTTCAAATACAAGACTGAACACTCACGCTGTAATCTGCTCTTTCTCAGGATCCTATAGCAACTCTTAGTTCTGAAAAGGGCTTCTCGGATCTCCCAGAAAGTGTCTTTAAGGTTCTCAGCTTTGCTACCTGTATGTGCTCAAAAACTCCTCTGCTGCATGAAATCTAAACTCTTCAAAAATTCCAAGCTCACTTCTATCTTTTTCATGGCATAACATTACATATTTATAATGTTTGCAACTTACCAAATATAGGCCTATTAAATACAATTTTTTTTTTAACAATATTACATATATAAACCTTATCACTCCATAAAAATATATAATAATAGTCCTTATCGCCCCACATTAATCTAATCATCTCCATATTATAACAAACCGAAACCATATATCACAACCATATTAAATATTAATGATGGTTTGTTATGGCAGATCGATAAAATATAACAGACTTATGGTGGAGTATATTAAATATGGTGGAGGTTAGTTATGATATGCTCGCGGATGGATATGGTGGAGGTTACATAGAGATCTTGGAAAAGGTATGGAGGAGCCACCATTAATGGTGGTCTCTGCCATTTTTATTTTCATTAAATACAATCACAAACCTTAAATACATGTGGTGGAGGCTTCATGAACACAACACGTGCATAGCTCAATGGTAAGGTGTGGATTTTTCAGCAAAGAGGTCACATGTTTGGATCATGTTAGCTCTGCCAGACCTTAATAATTTTTGATGAATCTGGATGTGCGATGTGGCACCCTATGATTGGGCCACGTGTTTCCTTGGGTTTGGTCTTAATGCACCCAACCGCAGCATGCCAGTTATCACCTTCTCGTGCTGCCACATGGTAGTTAAACCTTGACCATTGACTGCCCATTGACCATTGACTACCTGTTGATCACTGACTTCTCGTTGACCCTTGACTTTGACTTTGACTTTTTTGGAGTTTTTCCTGAAAACTTTGACTTTGAATAACTTTCACATATGGACTAAGTTTTCTCCCATTCAAGTTGTGCTGGAATCATTTTTCTGAGTTGTACATGATGGTGTTGCTTTTTCTTGAATCTAACAACTTTGAATTTTTGCCTTTTATAGATCCTTGATCATCCATGATCAATTTTTGGATCACTCCCTTAGGCTTTTACCTTGTATCCCTCGAAAACTGGTGAAGGTATTTCTAGGCCTTCGGGAATGATCCTTGAGACCACCTCTGCCTTGAATTTTGAAATCCATCCAGCAAACCAAAGCTCAAAACTGAAATAAACATCCTAACACCATGGCCTTTGTAAAACAAAAAGGCTAGTTGAAAACCACTGTCATAGCCCGCCAAAACCATGACACCGATAACAAGACAACCACACACAAACATGAAAATTCATGCATGTGCAAACTAGCTAGGAAATCACACATGCAAAAGGTTATCTACAAGCATTTTTGCTAAAGCTGCTTGATCCCACTCTTTTTCCTTGATCCTTTCTTTCCTTTCCTTTCCTTTCTTTTCCTTCCTTGATCCAAATCTATAGTGCTCCAAGAAAACTCTAGGTGACCAAGTTTGAGAGAGAGAGAGAATAATGAGAGAACTTCAAACTTGAATAGATAGAAGGTTAATATTGAGAAGAGCTTGCCAACTGATCCTCAAAGGCCTTTTTATCAATGAGGCCTCTAATTTCTTCATTTTCAATTGTTTTCCTTCAATTTCCTCCTCACATGCAACCTATGACCTTTCACCTCCTTTTTCTCCTAATTTCCTTTATTTTCATAAATAAATGTGCCAAAAATGCCTTTTGCCTTTTAATTCCTTTGCTTTAGCCTTTGCCAATTTTCCTTAGCCAAAACATGCATCCAATGATGCCCACTAGGATATATTTTCCCAACATTCAGCTTGGAATAAGTGTCCCTTACCTGCGGTCTTATTTTTCCTTTATTTACTTTATTACATCGAACTTTCACTAGGTTTGTTACACTAGAGAAGTCGTTTTACAAGACATTTGAAAATTAGGTAGAGTTGTCATATTTAATTTCCACTTGTTGTATCTTTGCAATTTAGATCTAGGTAAAATTTTAGAGAATAAAGATCCCTTAAGGAGCCATGGGTGAAGCATTAAAAATCACCCACAAAAAGGATGTTAGAGAAATATTCTTTGAATGAGATCTTAACTCCCTTGAGAAACCTCTAGTTTTGGCATAAAATATCAATTTATTGGGTGACTTAGTGACTATGAGGAAAATAAAAGGGGATAGGGGACATCCCTACCTAATCTCTGCAAAAGAAAAAAAAAAAAAAATCCTAGAAGGATCTCCACTAATAAGCACTATAAAAGAGATGGACCAAACACACCCCATAATCCAATAGACGGAGGAGAAATACATGCCTATTTGCAAAACTACTAACTAAAGAAAAGTACAACTAACCTAGTCATAGGCTTTGGATATATCAAGATTGAGAATAACCAATTACTATTTGGATAACATAACAAAATAGATGGCTACTTATGTGATCATTATTGCATTGTGTATCTACATTAACTTAACCAAATTGAAATTTTCTTTTGGGATAACCTCGATAAGGATGGGATTGACTTTACGACTATAATATTGGATATTATCTTAGGGATAGTTGTGATGAAAGTGGAGATAAGAATTCCAAACATTTTCCCTAATCTCTAAGATTTTTTGACCACCTTTAATAGATTATCTTTTAAAGGTTCATAAAATCCAAGGTAGAATTCAACTTCAATCCCATTAGGATTATGACTCCTTTTCCGGAGGGAAGAAAGAGTATCCTACTTCTTCTTGTAAAACATCCTCTTCCAAAGATTGTTTCGTATATTCCAAAAAAATAGGAGGAAACCACTAATATTTCCTCACTAAGATAACCATCCAATGCTTTGAAAATAGATTCAAAATGATGTATCCTCATGAGCCCTGATATTTCATCAAGGATGTTGCAACTTCCAAAGCCCTCAACTTAAATTATCAGCCCAGGGTTCATACAAACATAGAGGTGATAGTGCTATATGCACAGTAAGTTAAGTTCTACTCATGTCACCCTCAATCATTATATCAAATCAAGGCATACAAATACCTGATCCAGGTGGACCTCCCGACACCAGTGGCATGGAAAAGTCTCAAAATTCAAAGTGGTAGAAAGTTGAATAACTTGACATCAGATCAAAATACTCGTCACCCTAATTCCAATGGTGTGAAAGAAACTCCAATCCGAGTATGTATGAAGAAGATAGAAGCAGTCAAAGTTCAGGGTTGACTTACCCATGTGGTAGGCTTAAGGAGGGCACAATTTGGCAAGAATTCGGCACTAGAATCTGGCCAATTTTCCAGGCAAAATTGTGGGTCCATTAATTTTTCTAATATCAGCTATGGTTCTAGAAAATTCCTAAGTGGGCAGTGGTTATTTATTTTTAAATAAAAAAAATTTAAAAATATGGGGCGAGCGGCCATGACCCCACCACCCCCGAAACCACCATAACAAAACAATGATATTTAAATGTGGTGGGTGGCAATGACCCCCCACCCCTGGAGCCCACCACACTATTATATACATATATATATTCTAGGAGGCGGGCTGTCAACCCTGTCGCCCCTCCACACCACCTTTAATATGTAACGACCAACAAAAATGGGGGAGCAGGCCACTAGCACAGCAGACCCGCCACCCAAAAATTAAACAACGCATTTATGTTATGTTAAATTTGGAGGGGCAGGATTTGATCACCTGAGCCCTCCTCAACTATTTGACATGTTTAACCAATGCGCCCAATGACTTTTTTGGGTACATCTGCCCACCAACTTTATATCAACCTTTTTGCACAGTGCACATAGGAGAGAGAGCGTACATATTTCGAGGTGGATGAATTGTAGGTGGCGGAACCGTGAGTAGGCCTATGATAGGGGACGAAACCTTGCCTGAGCTCATTTTCCAAGGGGTCAGTTTTGGTCCAGTGTCAGAATTGGGCAAGTTTTATATTGATTTTGCACCTCTCGGTGACAGGAACTCAATGGTGATGCCATTTTCTACAACAGAGCTCTCCATTTTTAGCCATTTTATAGATTGGAGGTATAAGACTCCTTTTTGTAAATATTGATTGTACTTCTTCTTTCTCATGCCACTTAGTGAATGAAGGCCTCCCCATTGATCGAGCAGGGCCCAGAGATGTAGTCTAAATTGGATGAACTCCATTATAAGTCTCTTGTCTTCTTTCATGCTTTTATGTGTTTCTCCTCTTCTCTCATGTGCACATTAAATTTCTATGGTCAAGCTGCAGTTTATCCATGTCATTCTTTAATACATATACAAGCAAAATATATTGGATTAAGTGGTATCAGAGCAGGTCTTTATAGATGTGAATTGCATGTTTGTATGCTAACGAGAAACAAGCCTGAAGAGGCAAAGGGAAGCTAAAATATTTTGGTCCTGAAGCAGGGCGGTCACATTGAAGGAGAAACATGGCAGATGAAGAGGCTCATTATGAAGAGGAGTGCAACTACCACAAAATATTCTATACAATGGAAGAAAATGTTGATCAGTTGCTTTCAAGGCTGCAGAAAACAAAAGAGAGAAATCTAGAAGAACAAGGTTCAGTGCATGGAAATGGTGGAGAATAACCTCGTCCTTCTCCTTCCACGAGTCAAGGGATGCATCTAAGAAAACTTTCTTCAAATTAGATGTCAAATTTGATCTTCCCATGTATAACAATGAAAGTAATGTAGAAAAACTTAATAACTAGATTAGGCAGATTGAAATCTACTGCAGGATTCAATAGATCGAAGAGGACGAGACAGAGATTTAGCTGGCCTCTCTTCAGCTGAGTGGCACCACTCTTGTCTGGTGGGAGAGAAAATTGCGAAACAGTAAGAGTGTGGGTAATCTTCTTTCCTCATGGCCCAATTTTATTTTTTCATTAAATGAACAATTTTATCCCTTAGGCTATAAGAAAAAAACCTTAATGGATTGGAAATACTTAAGGCAAGGCATAGGTCAAGATGTTCAAAGCTTTACCAAGGAGTTTAGAAAACAAGAATTTATTTGGAAATTGCACTTGAATCACCTGAAGTAGTAACTAAGTATATTGGATCATTACATAGTTACATTAGACATTCATTATTATTTTTTGAACCAACTACTATTGGCTCGGACAGTGTAAAGGCCATTCACCTTGAGAACAGGGGAAAAAATGAAAGAGATGATCATTCCAAGAAACCACATTTCAAACCTCCAAATGGAAAACCCAAAGTGAAAGGAAAGGGAAAGGAGAAGAGGATGACATCAACCAAGAAAGATGAAGGAGAAAGGACTTATTGCACTCACTGCAAAAAGGAAGGTCAGGATGATGATCATTATTGGAAATTGTACCCAAAAAAATACCAAAGAAGTATGGAGGAAAAGGCAAGCAGAAGACAGTGGCAACTATGCAACAAGACCTTGGATCTAGTTCTGAAGATGAAGCATTGATCACGGCAGTAACAACAAAAGGTACTCTTACACCTCATGTTAATTCTGAATCACATGAAGGCACTAGTTCAATAAATGAGTCTCTTCCTAATGATCAAAAGAGAATTGAGTTATTTCTTATTATATTTTTCATAAATCATACAAAAGTGGAAACTCTATTTGATACCAAATCCCAAGAAAATTTAATTTTAGATTCCTTGGTAAAGAAGCTAGCCTTAGAAACCAAACTACATCCAAAACCTTACCCGCTTGGATGGATACATGATAAATAAAAATTGAATGTAACTAAGAAGTGCAAGGTTAAATTTGTGATCGCTTCTAAGTTAGTGGACGAGGTAGAACTTGGTGTGATACCATTGGATATATGTGGCATGGTGTTAGGGAGTCCATATCTATATGATAGAAAAGAAATCTTCTTCCTTCATGAAAACAAATACCAAATCACAAAAGATGGGAAAAAATATATTGTAAGAGCTCATCAAACTAAAATCAATGCCAAACTTGTAAGTGTAGGAAAAATGAAGAGGTTGGTGAATTACAGTAAGGGTTGTATGTTTATGGTTGTAAGGGGGAAAGATGCAGAATTATCTTATTCTTTCCATGGTTGTGATCATGTGAATAAAAAGGAATTATGTGAATTAATTTCTAACTATGCTGAGATGTTTCAGGAACCAATGGAATTACCTCTAAAGAGTGAAATCCAACATGAGATCCATCTGCAGCATGACACTTCTTTACCAAACATTGGCATGTACAAGATGTCGACTATTGAGATGGAGGAGATAAAAAAGCAGTTGCAGGAACTATTGAGCCAATGGATCATCAGACCCAGCACTTCTCCATGTGACTCACCAATTATCTCAGTGCCGAAGAAAGATGGCACATGGAGGATGTGCATGGATTACCGAGCACTAAACAAAATCATGATGAAAAATCTTTACCCTCTTCCACACATTGATGATTTACTAGATCAATTAAAGACTACAATCGATTTCACCAAATTGGATTTGCATAGTGGTTATCACAAGGTCCGAATTACAGAGCAGGATGTGTGGAAAACCACCTTCAAGACCAAACAGGGGTTGTTCGAATGGATGATGATGCCATTCGGACTTTGCAATGCTCCAACCACTTTCATGAGATTCATGAATGATCTCATTAGTCCTTTCGTTGATGAATTTGTTCTTGTATATCTAGATGATATTCTTGTCTTTAGTAAAAATTAGATTGAACATGTATGCCATGTAAAGAAAGTGCTTGATGTATTGAAGAAAGAAAAAATCTATGTAAAATTGTCAAAGTGTGAGTTTGGGAAAATCTCTTTGGTTTACCTAGGTCATATTGTTGGTCTTGGTTAGTTAAAAATTGATCCTTGTAAAGTTGAAGCAATTATAAATTGGCATAAGCCTACTAGTGTAACTGAGGTTCACAGCTTTTTGGGTGTAGTACAATATTGGAGGAGATTTATTGCCAATTTCTCTATTCTTGTAGCACCTCTACACACACTGACAAGTGTAAATCAAGTCTTTCAATGGTGAGGAAAGAAATAGAAGTCCTTTGAAGCATTGAAAGAAAAGATCAGCACAACACCAGTCTTAGCCTTACTAGATCTCCAACAACCATTCGATATGGAGACAGATACCAACAGATATGCCATGGGAGATGTAATGATGCAACAAGAGAAGCTGATATGTTACCATTCAGAGAAATTCTCTTAGGCTATGATAAACTATCCCACTTATGACAAAGAGTTATATGCCTTGGTCCAAAGTGTGAAAAAGTGGAAACACTACCTGATCGGCAAGGAGACCATCATCCATACGGATCATCAGCTTTTGTAGTATCTTTAGTCCCAAACCAAGTCACAACAAGCTCATCATTTTAGGTGGATGAGTTTTATTCAACAGTTTCATCTGGTAATAAAGTATAAGAAGGGCACTAACAACAAAGTGGTTGATATGCTATCTCACCCTCCTTTTTCTGCTTCTATTATTTATCATAATGCTTCATTATTGTTTGAAAGGTATGTTGAACAATATGCTAACAATCATGACTTTAAAGAGATTTATGCCAAACTAACCCATGGTTCACAGGTGGACAACTATCACTTGCAGGGGAAACTATTGTATCACCTTGGAAAATTGTGCATATCCACAGGGGAAAGGGTACATGTAATCTGGGAGGCCCACATCTCCCTTTTGTGTGGTCATTTTAGTGTTGAAAAAACTGTGTCATGTACAAAGATTTTCCTTTTGGCCTCATATGAAGAACATTGTGACTCTCTATGTAAAGGGATGTGTGATGTGTTCTGTTTCGAAACCCTCTAATAGAAAACTCGAGCTCTACACACCACTCCTTATTCCGAGTCGTCCATGGGAAAGTGTGTCAATGGATTTTGTAGGAGGTTTGTCTTTGTCTAGAAAAGGTCATGACTATTTGTATGTCGTCATTGACCATTTAGTAAGATGTGTATGTTAATGCCTTGTAAAAAGAAGATCACTGCAGAGAAGACTACTTATCTTTTCTTTCAACATGTTTGGGTCCATTTTGGGTTACCCACATCGATTGTGTCAGGTCAAGACTCACTTTCTCGGAGAGTTTTGGACCAGCTTGTGGAATATGATGGACACCAAGTTGAAAAGAAGCACGACATTTCATCCACAAATAGATGGATAGACAAAGGTTGTCAACCACACCATGGTACACTTGTTGCAAGGCCATTGTAGAAAAATCCTAAGTTGTGAAATGAGCATCTTCCATATGTGCAACATTCCTACAATCGAACAGTGCACTCATCTATGCATTGTTCACCATTTCAGACATGTTCTGGCTACCTACCCAAAGATCCTTTTGATATGGTCTCTGGAAGGGAAGATGACTCCAGTGGATGTGACGATAGGGACAAAGCGCAAAGGTTCATTCCGCGGATCTAGTTGATTCACCAAGTAGTACACGAGCAGTTGGATAAAAGTCAAGCCCGATACATGGCTCAACATGACAAACGCTGAGTCAACCATCTTTTCTTTCAGCATGTTTGGGTCCATTTTGGGTTACCCACATTGATTGTGTCAGATCAAGACCCTCACTTTCTCCGAGAGTTTTGGACCAGCTTGTGGAAGATGATGGACACCAAGTTGAAAAGAAGCACGACATTTCATTCACAATCCAATGGATAGATAGAGGATGTCAACCACAACGTGTTACACTTATTGTGAGGCTATTGTGGAAAACATCCTAAGTTGTGGGAAGAGCATCTTCCATATGTGCAACATTCCTACAATCAAGCAGTGCACTCATCTATGCATCGTTCACCATTTGAGACATTTTTTGCTACCTGCCCAAAGATCCTTTTGATATGATCTTTGGAAGGGAGGATGAATCCAGTGGACGTGACGACAGGGACAAAACATAGTGGTTCATTCCACGAATCTAGTTGATTCACCAAGTAGTATAGGAGCAGTTGGAGAAAAGTCAAGCCCAATACAAGGCTCGACATGACAAACAACAAGTCGACCATTAATTTCAAGTGGGCGACAAAGTGTGGTTCCATATTAGCAAGGATAGGATGAAGGAAGAAGGATATAAGTTGCAACCAATACGGTATGGTCCATTCACCATCTTGGAGAAGATTGGAGACAATGCCTTTTGCCTTGATTTGCCGACATATATGCAAATGTACTCCATAGTGAATGTGGAAAACTGAAAGATTTATGAGCCACCATTGATTATGGACATCGAAGAGGTGGGATTAGTTCCTAGAATTCATGATTTTTCACCAGAGTATCTCAATGAGTTTCCTAAAGATATCGTCCTTGACAGAAGAACTAGAACTTCACGACGAGGAGATGTGGAATACCTTCGAGTTGTTTGGAAAGGGATGAACCCTAGCAAGGAAAAATGGCTGGAAAAAGAAAGACTGAGGGAATAATTCCCTCACTTTCCAATTGACTGCTAAAGATTTTGGGAGTCAAAAATCTCCTCAATGGGGAGGATTGATCCACGTGGACCTTTAGACATTAGTGGCATGAAAAGGGCCCAAAATTCAAAGTGGTAGAAAGTCAATTAACTTGACATCAGATCTAAGTACTTGCTGCCCTAATTCCAATGGTGTGAATGACACTCCAATCCGAGTCTGTATCAAGAAGATAGAAGCAGTCAAAGTTCAATGTTGACTTGCCCATGTAGCAGGCTTAAGGAGGGCGCAATTTGGCAAAAATCCAACATCGAAATCTGGCCAGTTTTCTGGGTGAAATTGTGGGTCCGTTAATTTTTCTAATATCGCCTAAGGTTTTGGAAAATTCCTAAGTTGGAGGTGGTTATTTATTTTAAAATAAAAAAATAAAAAATATTGGGCGGGCGGCCGTGACCCCCCGTCCCTGGAACCACCATAATAAAAAATTTATATTTAAATGGGGTGGGCATCATGAACCCACCACCCCCAAAGCCCACCGCACTATTATATATATATATATATATATATATATATATATAATATAATATATATATATATATATATATATATATATATATATATATATATATATTTATATATATATATATATTATATATATATTTATATATATATATATATATATATATATTGTGGGGGTTAGGCTGTCAACCCTGTGCCCCTCCACACCATCTTTAATGCGTAATGGCCAGTGGAAATGGGGGAGCGAGCCACCAACACAGCAGAACCACCACCCAAAAATTAAATAATGTATTTATGTTATGTTAAATTTGGAGGGGCGGGATTTGATCCCCTGACCCCTCCTCAACTATTTGACATGTTTAACCAATGTGCCCAACAACTTTCATTGGTAGATCTACCCACTAAAATTTATATCAACCTTTTTGCACAGTGCACCCAGGAGAGAGAGTGCATCCGTATTTCAAGGCAGATGAATTGCAGGTGGCGAATTGTGAGAAGGCCTATGACAGGGTACAAAACCTTGCCTGAGCACATTTTCCAGGGGGTCAGTTTTGGTCCAGTGTCAGGATTGGGCAAGTTTTATATCGATTTTGCACTTCTCGATGACAAGAATTCAATGGTGATGTCAGTTTCTTCAAGAGAGCTCTCCATTTTTCAGCCATTTTCCAGATTGGAGGTATAAGACTCCTTTTTGTAAATGTTGATTGTAATTCTTCTTTCTCATGCCACTTAATGGATGAAGGCCTTCCCATTGACCAAGCAGGGCCCGGAGATGTGGTCCAAATTGGACAAACTCTGTTATCAAGTCTCTTGTCTTCTTCCATGCTTTTATGTGTTTCTTCTCTTCTCTCATGTGCACATTAAATTTCTATGGTTAAACTGCAATTTATCCATGTAATTCTTTAATACGTCTATAAGCAAAAGATCTTGGATCAAGACCACACTTTCAGCTAAGTACAAAGAGAAAATCTATGATATCATATCATGATTGCAACGTAATGAACACGATTCTAACTACATAAATGAAAATACCATTTATTAAATGTAAAGGCTAGTTGTAGTTGCATGAAAGGAATAGATTATTTTAGTTGCAGAACTAAACCACACTACTCTATTTGTAGACTAATCAAATAAATATTTCACTTGCATGAATCATCTATATAATTGCAACTTTCTCGATAAGGAGGGATTCAATCTTCCGCACAACTATGGAAATAAAAAAACTAAGTCTAATATACTTGTTTTTTTGTCTTTGCGGTGGAGAAAAGATAGGGTTGGAGTGGTATTAAAGTCTCCCTAGTAATGAAATCAGAGCCTGGGGTCCATTATTCAACTTTAAAATGAAATATTGAAGGTGCTAGTGAAAATATGGTTTGATTTAAGCAGTTCTACAGGACTGCTACATGAAGTGCTATAAGAGACCTTGTTTTGCTATAAGAGTGCCTTGTCTCACTACAGGAGTGTCATGTTTTGTTACAGGAGTGCATCTAAGATATTTTTGAGGGCACTGGTGGTTTCTTTATGGTGGAGGAAGGTGTATTAATTTCAATGAAGCATGTGGGAGCCATTTTCCCAAGCTTAGTTCCCCTCAGAGGCCTATCTTGCACAAGCATTCATGCCCACGGTGTCCTTCATAAGCCCTAAAAGGGTGATCTCAGTGGTAGAGTTTTAGAGCGGTATGAGCTGTCAAGGAGGAATATGAAATTGTCTAAGTGAATGTGGATGAGTTTTCTAACTCCTGCAAGTCAACAACAACCCCTACAGACTAATCAAGTGCATGCATTAAATTATAAATATTGCAGCAAAATAAATCAAAGTGGAAAGGATGAGTTGAATTTTATTTCTTTAAGATCTACCATATGATACAACATAGACCTACTCTAATTGGAAAAACAATGCTACTAAATTCTAAGTTTTAGAAAGAAAGCATGCAAAATATTTACAATCCAAAACTTAAAAATTTCCAAGAAATCATAAACATATGTTTTTGGATTGTTGTTGTAGATCCTCTAACCACACTTCCCACAAGAGAGGTGGTGGTCAAACCTGAAACTAAAATTTTTGTAATATAATTCCTACTTAAACAAGGAAATAAATAAAATTACTTGAACAAGAATAAGGAAAGAATACATGAGAGTGACTAAAGCCTTTGGGTTGGTCCCAAATCCAAGGGTTTCAACCCTCCAAAGTTCACTCAGATGTAAGCCAACAGTAAGCTTTTCATTAACAAAAAATAAGAGTCACATACATTATATGAAAGATGAAAATGACAGTATCAAGCATTGGGCTCTTAGTATCTACTCCTATCTCCAACAAAATTTTGAATCCTAGTGAGACTTTGGGCTTGTTTATTTATACAAAAAGTGGCTAAGGGGCTACTCCCTTGAAAATAGGATTGCTTCCCTCCAAGATCTCAAAATTGATGGATCTAGTTCCCTTGGACCTTCACATGCACTTGAGTTCCTCGACTTCTAGTGGATTTGAGTTTTTGGTGAGGAATCTTTAGTCTCAAGCCAAGTTGGATATTTAATGTAGTGGATAAGCCTCCTATATTCTCTCTAGATACCTCCAACAAGCCCATGTATAGTAAATATCTCCACAAATACTTCTTTTGCTTGCGTATTAATCACATTAGGCCACGAAATATGACAAACACCCTTTAGTCTTCCTACTAAGCATATTATAGCTGAAAATGCAAATTAATGTGAGAAAAGGAGATTTTTAAGGGTTGGAGGATAGCATAATGGGACTCAAAATATACCTATTGATGGGATCAATCATACCACTTTAATATCCTTTTCCTTGAAATAGACCACCAAATTTCCTTCATAATTTTTTATTTTCCAAATCATATTTATATTTTTCTGATAGTTCATGAATTTGTCAAAAAATTTAGTATTATTGTTTCCTTCCTTAATCTAAATATCTTAGCTCTATAATCACATGGTTATCTCTCCCTTCTTGAGTAATTCCTGAAAAATGGATTGTAGAGGTTGCAATTGAGATAAGTCATCTTATGATAAAATGGAAAATATTTTTCTTATTACAACTTCTTAATCTTGATTTGGTTCCTTAAGAAAGGATTTGGAGTCCTCATTAAAATAAAGAAGCCATTTTCTCATGGAAAATTTGATCCTAGATATTCTTTCTATAAATTGTAACATGAAAGAAGAGAAAGAAGGGGAAATTAGGTGCTCCGAAGAATTCTGTATCAACATCATGTAGTCCTCTTCCAATAACCAAGAATGATTAAACTTTAAATGAGTAGAATTCTCCTCTTAAAAACCTATTTCTAAAAAAACCAAATGATGATCTAACATAATTCTAGTTGATACCCAAGACTTCAAAGTCACCAATAAGTAATCAATCCTTTTATAGATAAAATCCTCATTGACTCTAAAATTCCTCCAATTTAGCCTTAACTTTATTGGTTTGACATCTTCTAGATGATGCATTTCAAAAACCATAGATAAGAAACCACTCTGAGCGGCCTACCTAGGAATTTTTCCCAACACCTCTCTTGAGGATAGAGTTTGAATTGGGTTCCATCCAATTAGAATATGAGGATCTCCCAAGGCACCCACTGATGATAGAGTTTTTGAAAAAAGAGTTCCCTCTACATAAGGACCATAAATATTTATCACAACTGAAGCAAAACCCAAATATTTGAATTCCAATTTAATTGAGATTGTTGAACTAAAGGAAGATGAAGAAAGAGGATTGAGATTATAACCTCATCTCAAAATAAAACTCCACCCAACTAGCCCTTTATATCCATAGTGCAAAATGACTAATCTTTAAGATAAGACTCAAAATAATCTTTACCTCATTTTTTTTCCATCATTTTATATTGAGCTAAAATAATGTTTGCCTTGTAAAATTTAATAATTATTTTGAGTGCTAAACATTTATGGGCACTTGATACCCCTTTAGCATTGAAAGACTATAATGAGTGAAAATTTTTTACTAGTTTCCTTGCTCTAATGGCCATGGCTATGGTGGGTTGTCTCCTTTTTCTTTTTCTTTTTTTTTTATATCTTAAAACTACCTTTTGTTGTTCCTTCAAAAAGATGGGACTTCCAACCAAGTTAGGCTAAAAAGTATCGAGGGATAAGCCCCCTTATGAAGAGGAGTCTGACTTTAATTTCACTCAAGCGCTAATTTAATAGCCATTTTGAGAATAAGGACCACATTATGAGGAAAATGTAATGGGATCGAGACCCACATCAAATAATCCCTCATTAATAATTGGGCTCACTACATGGTCAATATGCCTAAGAAAAGAAGATGGAGAAGAAGCCTTATGATCATGGCTACCCAGCTATGAATGTAGAATTAGACAAATAGGCTTTTTAGAGGAAACTCCCAATACCCTTGCATCTTCTACTTTCAATAAAACCATGCTTTCCCTTAGCACTTCCATATAACAAAAGGATTGAACAAGATTAAATCATGTTTTTCTTGCTACCATAGGGATAACCCTATTACACAAGATGTTAAGGTGGCTAACTTCATGATAGGTGAAGCAACTATAGGTTAAGCAAACTAATCAAATAAATATTCGACTTGCATGAACCATCTATATAATTGCAACTTTCTCGATAAGGAGGGATTTAATCTTCAACACAACTATGGAAATAAAAAAACTAAGTCTAATATACTTGTTTCTTTGTGTTTGCAGTGGAGAAAATATGGGGTTGGAGTGGTCTTGGAGTCTCCTTAATAATGAAATCAAAGCCTGGGGTCCATTATTCAACTTTAAAATTAAATATTGAAGGTGCTAGCGAAAATATGGTTCGATTTAAGCAGTTCTACGAGACTACTACATGAATTACTGCAGAGACCTTGTTTTGCTATAAGAGTGCCTTGCTTCACTACAAGAGTGTCATGTTTTTCTACAGGAGTACATCTGAGATATTTTTGAGGGCACTGGTCATTTCTTTAAGGTGGAAGAAGGTGTATTAATGTCAATGAAGCATGTGGGAGCCATTTTCCCAAGCTTAGTACCCCTTAGAGGCCTATCTTGCACAAGCATTCATGCCCATAGTGTCCTTCATAAGCCCTAAAAGGGTGATCTCAGCGGTAGAGTTTGAGAGCAGTATGAGCTATCAAGGAGGAATATGAAATTGTCTAAGTGAATGTGGATGAGTTTTCTAACTCTTGCAAGTCAACAACAACCCCTGCAGACTAATCAAGTGCATGCATTAAATGATAAATATTGCAGCAAAATAAATCAAAGTGGAAAGGATGAGTTGAATTTTATTTCTTTAAGATCTACCGTATGATACAACATAGACCTACTCTAATTGGAAAAACAATGCTACTAACTTCTAAGTTTCATAAACCAAGCATGCAAAAGATTTAAAATTGAAAACTTAGAAATTTCCAAGAAATCATAAACACATGTTTTTGGATTGTTGTTGTAGATCCTCTAACCACACTTCCCACAAGAGAGGTTGTGGTCAAACTTGCAACTACGATTTTTGTAATATAATTCCTACTTAAACAAGGAAAGAAATAAAATTACTTGAACAAGAGTAAGGAAAGAATACATGAGAGGGAGTAAAGCCTCTAGGTTGGTCCCAATCCCAAGGGTTTCAACCCTCCAAAGTTAACTCAGATGTAAGCCACAACAAGCTTTTCATTAACAAAAAATAAGACTCACATACATCATATGAAAGATGAAAATAACAGTATCAAGCACTGGGCTCTTAGTATCTACTCCTATCTCCAACAAAATTTTGAATCCTAATGAGACATTGGGCTTGTTTATTTATGCAAAATGTGGCTGAGGGGCTACTCCTTTGAAAATAGGATTGCTTCCCTCCAAAATCTCAAAATTGATGGCTTTGGTTCCCTTGGATCTTCACATGCACTTGAGTTCCTCAACTTCTAGCGGATTCAAGTTTTTGCTGAGGAATCTTTAGTCTTGAGCCAAGTTGGAGAGTTAATGTAGTGGATAAGCCTCCTATATTCTCTCTAGATACTTCCAACAAGCCCCTGTATAGTAAATATCTCCACAAATTCTTCTTTTGCCTGCATATTAATCACATTAGGCCACGAAATATGACATACACCCTTTAGTCTTCCTACTAAGCATATTATAGCTAAAAATGAAAATTAATGTGAGAAAAGGATATTTTTAAGGGTTGGAGGATAGTACAATGGGACTCAAAATATACCTATTGATGGGATCAATCATACTGCTTTAATATCCTTTTCCTTGAAATAGTCCACCAAATTTCCTTCATAATTTTTTATTTTCCGAATCATATTTATATTTTTCTGATAGTTCATGAATTGGTGAAAAAATCTAGTATTATTGTTTCCTTCCTTAATCTAAATATCTTAGCTCTATAATCACCAAGTTATCTCTTCCTTCTTGAGTAATTTCTAAAAAAATGGGTTGTAGAGCTTGCAATTGAGATAAGTCATCTTATGATAAAATGGAAAAAGAATTTTCTTATTACAACTTCTTAATCTTGAGTTTGGTTCCTTAAGAAAGGATTTGGAGTCCTCATTAAAATAAAGAAGCCATTTTTTCATGGAAACTTTGATCCTAGATATTCTTTCTATAAATTGTAACATGAAAGAAGAGAAATAAGGGGAAATTAGGTGCTCTGAAGAATTCTATATCAGCATCATGTAGTCCTCTTCCAATAACCAAGAATGATTAAACTTTAAATGAGTAGACTTCTCCTCTTCAATACCTATTTTTAAAAAAACCAAATGACGATCTAACAAAATTCTAGTTAATACCCAAGACTTCAAAGACACCAATAAGTAATCAATCCTTTTATAGATAAAATCCTCATTGACTCTAAAATTCCTCCAATTTAGCCTTAACTTTATTGGTTTGACATCTTCCATATGATGAATTTCAAAAACCATAGATAAGAAACCATTCTGAGGGGCCTACCTAGGAATTTTTCCCAACATCTCTCTTGAGGACAGAGTTTGAATTGGGTTCCATCCAATTAGAATATGAGGATCTCCCAAGGAACCCACTTATGATAAAGCTTTTGAAAAAATAATTCTCTCTACATAAGGACCATAAATATTTATCACAATTGAAGCAAGACCCAAATATTTGAATTCCAATTTAATTGAGATTGTTGAACTAAAGGAAGAAGAAGAAAGAGGATTGATATTATAACCTCATCTCTAAATAAAACTCCACCCAACTAGCCCTTTGTATCCATAGTGCAAAATGACTAATCTTTAAGACAAGACTCAAAATAATCCTTACCTCATTTTTTGTCCATCATTATATATTGAGCTAAAATAATGTTTTCCTTGTAAATTTTAATAATTATTTTGAGTGCTAAACGTTTATGGGAACCTTATACCCCTTTAGCATTGAAAACCTATAATGAGTGAGAATTTTTTACTGGTTTC